>JANTPZ010096113.1:0-59818 GCA_025593235.1 Vachellia pachyceras | reverse complement strand
GAACGGCATCGGAAGCATAAATTTGAGCAGAAAAGCTTGTACCTTTTATTAAATTTCTCAGAAACTGTGGTTCAAATCTTCCGTAAGACGGATGCCTCGCTGGAATGGATGGCCTAACTATCCAAGAAGATAAGAACCATGGCTTTTATGTCGAGACCAGCAAAAACCCTACCTTCAACACAGAATTGCACTGAAGCCTTTCAGAAGTTTTCCCTTTTAATTCAACAAGGGGCATCAGTGTCTTTTCACATCCAAAATTAATTCCCCTCTGGTCCCTTGGGACTGCTGGATAAATATTGCAAAGTTTGGGACCATTTGTTAATTATGTTCACTATATGGGACTGCTGGATAAATTTCCCAAATTAAAATGCCCTCCCTATCCTTTCTTATTCAAATATAAGAGGTTTTATTTTATGCAATAATTTCTTATTAATTATATAAATAATCTTATTAATTAAAAGGTTGGATTTCAATATCCCTTTTGGCCTTCAATTTTTAATTAATGTCTAATAATTTTTCTGCAAATTATAATCAAAGGTGTATCTCAGTTTCTTAAATGGATAACACAAAATATGAACAATGAAAAAATTAATAATTTAATATTTTGTTCACATTATATATTTATTGAAAATATAATATATATTTTCATGATGTCTTCTATGTGTATTTATAAATTATGTTTATGATGCTTTAATTTAAAAATAAATTATGTTTATAATTATAAAACTTTTTATTATTGAATTAATTTTTTAGTAATTTTTAAATATTTTTATAAACCTAAGAAATTGAAATTAAGTATTTTACCTTATCGTAATTGAATATATTAATTTTTTTGCAATTATTAATTAAATAACTAATCAAATATTTTAATGTATATTATTATGGCTATATATTGTCCAATGAAAAAAAGTCCTCTTCCTATATTTGATTTATAAAAGGGTTAACTTGCAAATTTATCCTGAAAGTTTTCTCCCAGAAGTAATTTTTCCTAAATTTTTTTAGAATCAATATTACCTTGAAAGGTTTAAAATAGATTGATATTAGCTTATTATGCTAAAATCAAACTAATATAATTGTTAAAAATTGACGTTGACTATTATAATTTTTAACGATAAATAATAACATTTCTTTTTTTTTTTTGGGTGAAGTTCATTTTTAACACTATCGGGGTAGCATGGCTCATGACAAAAAACTTTAAGAGCAAATTTGCAATTTAACCCTTTATAAAACCACCTATCTGTCACATAAATTTCAAGTTTCAACATGCTTTTACTCAAATTCCACACTCAACTTTCTCAAGTATTACTGTGTAAAGTGTTTTTTTATCTTAATTGACTTTTGCAAAATAAAGTTGCAATAAAAGTCAATTAATGAAGATTCAAATATGAAAAAAAAAGGTCAAAAACTACAAAAAAATTGCTTCAACTTTAAATTGTTTTTAGCATGGAGGTAATTTCTTCAAAAAACTATCCCAAATACGCAGTTAATTGATGATCAATTAGTTAGAAGCATCAAGCATATTCTTACGGAGTTAATATATTAAACTTAATTACATGTTTTTAATTAAAATAGAGGCAATTTCCAATTAAGGTAGAGTGTATATAAAATGTGATAATTTTCCAATTTTTAGTATATTTGAGATATACTTTTATATATTTGGAGAGTTATCAATATAATTTTAAAAGATTCTTAATTTAAAATAGAAAATCTATCAAATGATGTATTATTTTAGGGACAAATTATTTTAAAATATTTTGAATTTAAAATAGTAAATATATGCATTATCCTTGTGATTCATTAAATCATAATAGATAATAATACTTTAAAGGAATTTTTATTTTATTCTGTTTACTTTTATTTTATTATTATTAGGAAGTAATCAAAAGAGAAGATCTCATCGAATCAAGAAATAAAGAAAGATTAAAAGAAGTAAAGAAGCGAGTTTTTGATAAGCAACACAATTTATGGATTTGACTATGTTTGAATCATTTATTTATATTTAATTTTAATTATGTTTATTCATTTTAAATCTTATTGTCTACTTAGTGCTTGGTCAACGTTGAGTATGAATGTGGGGAATTTAGATTAATTTTAGGAGAGGGATTAAAATTGAACCTTTAAACTGAGTAATGTGATATTAAAATTTATTTTAGTTTGCCTTAGGATAGGAATATACTTACGAGACTCATATAATCATATTAGAGTGAGATTGTTCTAATAATTAATTGGCTTGTTTAACAAAGCGTTAAGAAAAGCCAAATGCACATTTAACAATATTTTTCTGTAAAAATGAGATAATCTCCTTCATATATTTACCTCGACTTGTGTAAAAGTACTTCTCTACCGCGTTACCAAATGGGCACAATGCCTCTTGAACAGCTATTTAAAAAATAATAGTTTTATTTGAGAGATAATTGTGATGATCGGAAGACACTACATCTATTTATACTCTAAATTAATAAATTAAAATTTAAATATATTCATTTGGATAATTACATGCACTAAAACTTAAAGAATGGATTAGCCACTCTAGATTGTTTGTGTCAATTAATATTTTATAGCGCATTAAAATTAATATTTTAATTCATTTAAATTTATATTTGCATTATTCGTATTTTGGTTTATTCAACTTAAACAAAATTTAGATTTCTAATGTCATTTATCTATTAAATTGAGTCTATGTGACATCGATATTGATTTACCATATATTATTTTCATGACTCATATACTTATAAAATTGACGTAAGCATATCATTAATCACATGTATGAAATGGAAATGGAAATGGAAATAGAAATGAACATTAAATATCTGTACAAGGATTCCAAATAGGTCAAAGCTTCAGCTACACGTTTCAAAAACAAGCTACAAACATACGTGAAATTTAAAATCCCATCGCAGAAAACAAGAGGAGAAGAAAGGAAGAAGACGATCGAAGAGGAAAAACTCATATTTCGAGCCTCGAATGCCTTAATTCAGATCTCTCAACCTTGCAACAAAGTACCCAAAGCCCAAGAAGATCAAAATTGCAGCCAAAGTAGAAGGTGGATGAATATAACCTAAAAACCCTGATTTTTTCGGACAGCCATAGATAGTGGTGACACCAGAACTCCAAGCAACAACGTTAAGAGGTTCTGTACGTCCACCTTGTCTCTTTTTGTGTGAATCTGACTTCCTCTTGTGTTCCATATATAAGAGGGCAAGCAAAGGAAGCGAATCAAGTAAAAGCTGGTGTAAGAATTCTCATGCATACACAAACAAATGAAAATAAAGAAACCGGCTTACCTTTCACATTCTGGTGTTGCAAGGGGAGAAATGGGATAGACTTGGAACATGGATGGCGAAGAAATCATTCGCTCTGGTTCTATTCAAAATCGTTAATTGGATTATTCATACTCAATTTCATATTTCATATCTTTTGGCTCCTCTCCATCCATCCATCCCTCCCTCCCTCCCTCTCTCTCTCTCTCTCTCTCTCTATATATATATATATATAAATTGTGAGATATAAATAATCCATTCTTGTAAAAAATAAACGATCAAGCAGTCCTACGACGAAGGATATAAGTGTGAATATATCCATCCATTGGCAAAATATATAAGCTAGATCATTAGGTGAGATCTGACACTTGGCCATGTGTCTCTAAACTTCCCAGGAGTAAAAACCGAGACTGTGAGAAGTATATTAGGAATAATTCCCAAGTTCTCCAAACATTAATTGACAGAGCGCCCATCAGAGAATAATATCATAATCTTGACTTGGAAAATAAAATTTGGCACATGTATGCACTACTTCACGTTCTCTCATGATATTCCTTGATTATTATCAATCTCCTGAGTGCTACGCAGGTATCAGAAAGATTTACACTTTTAAAGGCAACAAATTAAATAAATACATGCTCAATGACGACAGATCACAGTACAGTAATATATTTACTGCATATGCTTTACGCGCAATATTCAAAATAAAATTTCAAAGACAAAGAATATATAATATAAACGAGTTTCATGAAACAGAGAAATTTAAGCAGTATCTGAAACACTCGAAATTAAAGAAACGTTTTCTTTCACTTGTGTATGTTTTCTGTCAAAGCAAATCAAGTAATTTGTCATTCAATCTCACCTACTCTCAGATCAGAACAATTGATACAAAGGGAAGATGACTGTACATATATATATATATCATAAATGTATTTAGCTTCGCTCTTGTGATACAAGCCATTGCAGTAATCATCACCCTATCCGAGGCTGTGATTAGCAAAACTGATCGGAGAATTATATTTATTCAATTAATTTGTTAACCGAACCCTTTAAGTCTAAACATGACTTTATTAATATCACGGAAACTAAAACTTCGTAACAACACCAAAGCTTAAAAGAATCTCACAGGAGAAGTAGAGAGCCAAATGTAACCAGGAACAACTTGCCGAAAAACCCTAAACACCCACTCACACACATGTCTCCATAAAGTATACATATGTCGGCAAGTCATTCTTTGCCGGGTGGTTCAAAATGAGGCATTCTTGTTTCCTTATATAGAGGAGCAATGCTCTCAAGTCTTATCTAGCTAGTACATACTGTATGCTCCATCTTGTCCTTTTTATAAAGGGCTTCACTATGTTTCATAATATAACATGTTTTGTTTGAAACAATGAATTTTTTCCACCTAGTATAAAGCTTCCTAACTAATGACAATTAGTTATTAGAGTTAAGGAACCAAGACCTTAGAAGGCATATTTTTTCAAGAAAACCCATCCAATTAATGAAAGTTTTCATGACGAAATCTCCACATATTTTTGCGTATTTCTGTCATCAAATTGATATATGTTCACAGATCACTAATTAAAGGGGAGATTTGACATCCCCTCTTACGTCCATTAAAAATAACAGATGTGAAAATAAGCTTCTCACCGACATCTAAATACTTTTAAAGATGACAGGTTAGATTTTATATCATTTTATTGTAATGAATTGAATTGAATCATAATTTGTGTGATAGAAGGTTAGTGGGGAAGAGAAAGGAATGTCTCAATGAATTAGTGACCATATAATTTGAATCAGGCAACTATGATTATAAATGATGATAGTGCATGACAAATTCTCCCATCTCCATTCTATTGCACATTTTCTTTTTAATTTTAAAGGCTTCATACTTATTTAAGCATACATATATTAGATGAATAATTATTTAATAAATTGTGTTTAACTGTACATATATTTGCAATCATAAACCTTTTAGTGATATCGGAGTTATGATAAAAGATTTGGAGGATAAAATATTGGCAAGATATCTGAACTTTTGTTAATTGTCAGTGACCATTCATGATTGAGGTGTAAGATTTGAAACAGATTCCTAATTTTTTTTATAAGAACCAAAGAACATGAAGCAAATGCTCCATACAACTTTAACAAGAAATCCAAATTTTTTATTTCACGGATTAATGTGAGCCATTCATAAGGACATACAGAATTAATTCTTAATAAAAATATTCCACTCTTCCGGCAATTTAAATTGAACTATTTCCTTCATTAGCATAGCAAAAAAGTCCAACTGTCATTGGAAGATCCATTTTTTAGTATGTTGCATCATGGCATGTTTAAGGTTGTAATATTCTAACAATAATTGAGATTATTAATTATATTAAATTGTAATGTCAACTAATTAAAGTTACAAAAATTCCAAAAGTATCATCATGAGATGGCCATAGCACTCAAAATAAACAAAAAAGTAACTGATGTGTAGGCCTTAGCTTTCTTATCTGGCGAAGTGATAATAAGAGATTAAGAAGCAATTGTATGAATTAAGTTGAAATTAATTTCGACAACCTGTTGTGTGTGCATGGCATTTTGAGGAACGAAGAATATCTCTTAAAAAATAAGAGCATGAAAGGAAGTGGGAGATTAAAGATTTAGACCCGCTTGGAAATGATAAAGGTCAATAGAAAATGGTAGGCTTTGAACTTGAAGTATGGCTCTTCATGCAAAGAACAAGGCCGATGGTACGAATGTATTCACAAATGGTAAATAGTACAACTAGACCGTCATGATCTCTAAGTTTTGCTATTCCAAAAAAGATTAACGAACCGACATGGAAATCGATCGATTCCAATAACGTAAAGGATGGTTGTGGATAAGAAAAAGCATCTTGAAGCAATTATCATTTCAGACATGGGGTTTCATCCTTTGACCTTACCTCTCGTTTTTTCGTCTATATAAAACGTCGAAATTATGCTTAAAATTAAATGCATATATGAGAGCTTACGAATCCATCCATGGAAGAGGCTCATTAATTAACGTTGTTGGCTCAAGGGCCTCGCATGAAGGGGTTAGAGAGTATATACGATCCAAGAATGACTCGCTGGCATCTGCTTGATTCATTAATTAATGGCAGAATTTCCCATTTTCTGTGTGTTGCTGGCAGTTGTTCTTGGCTCAGATTTGCTCCCTGTCCTCTCATGAGACTGTCAGTGAGCTTCTTCATCATTGCACATAGTTTATGAAGTACTCCCACAGATCTTAAATATAAATTCTTGTTTGTAATGCAAATTGCACTAAAACGAGAAGGCCAGCTGGAAGAAGTATATTTAATATACTTGAAATATTGATTTATCATACGTCTTTTATATAAATTTATCATACGCCTTTTATCTTTTGTTCATCTTCTCAAGCTGCATTATATTGTTCATTTATGAATATTATGGTGTATCAATATTAGCATGAAGAATCCCTCATTGTATGAATAATTCAATAATGAAAGTAATCATATTTATGGGCATTGGCTGAACAATGCACCGAGTGCCTTCTCAATGCATGTAATTGAAACAGAGCTTAGCTTTTACAAATTGTTTATATGTGATTTTGACAATAGCTTTTATAGATTTCGAAGTAAAATCTAGATTTTGGAGAATAGATTTTGGAAAATAGCTTTTACAAATTCCGAATCAAAACCTAGGTTTTGAAAAGTGATTTATGTTTGGGAAGTATTAGCTTTTACGGATTCCAAGGCAAAAAAATGGGTATGAAAGAGGAAAGAGAAAGAATGAAAAGTAGGAAAGAGGAAAGAGAAAGAATGAAAAGTAGGAAAGAGGAAAAAAAGAAAAGTTAGGAAAGAAGAAAGAGGAAAGAGAAAGAAGGAAAAAAGTAAGAAATATGAAAGATAAAAAAGTAAAAAAAAAGAAGAAAAAGTATTAAAGAGAAAATCTAGATTTCAAACCGGAGGTTTTGTAACCAAAATAGCATTTGGGAAAAAAAATTTGCTTGAACAAAACCTCGGTTTTGAGGTAAAATCTAGATTTTGAAACGAAACCTAGATTTTAAAATGGGTTTCCAAACAAGAAACACTGAAACAGGATTTCAAAGGCCAACCGCTTCGTCATTTCTACATTGACATTTCATATTTGCGATAGACTTTTTGTGGGAAAAAAAAAAAACACACACACACACACACACATCTAACGCTTTGAAAGTCTTGAGAGAAAACAAGTTGGGTCAACCTCTCTTTATCTATATTCCATCCATCCAATCTAACTTAAAAATAGTTCAACGTGAGATCGAGAAAATTAGGTAAAAATAGTTCAACGTGAAAAATTTTAACAACTTCCCAAAACAACCCTTTGGTTAGTATAGTTAATTTGGGGGAGAGAGAAGCAGAGGATGGAAAAGTCAAAAGGAAAAAATGATGACAGCGGTATTTTTGAAAATATGTCGTGAATGTTTCATTAAAATTTTGAAGGATCCTATATTAATTAAGGACCAATGGGTACGATATTTCACATGGAACCGCCGAACCGGATAGAGTAATTTCTTTTTAAAAAATAAATTAAATAGAAGATCCAATACGTAGCTCCAATGTTTGAGACTCTTGTAATATTCCTGCTACAAAATAATTAATTTTCTTCTAGAAAATGCCAAGAACTAGACTAATTAATACACAGACACCTATGTATGCAGTAGTTCACAGCCCCACAGACACAAATATACTTGAATAAGACGTAGAATAATGTTCCTTTTCTGCATCGTATGTTTTCGTACGTAAAAGGTGGATAGATTAACATTACTTGTTGACACTTTACATGGCTCTCTTGAGACCGAAGTAAAAGGTCCTTCTTAACTAAAGTGAAAAGTTTTTTTTGCAATAGTGCTGATAAATATGAGAGCAAAGGAAGTAAGGGTGAGCCCGGACGCTTGCCAACAATACCCAGATTCAGGAATTCGTATGCTGGCAAGTCATCCTTGGCTCACACTCACTCTCCTCCTCCATTAACCTTCCTTCTTCTTCACCTCCATTTGTGAAGGATTTCGGGCATACCTGGAGATGCCGAATTACGAATCTGCAAATACCCACGCGGAATTCGAATCACAATGATGGATCCAAACACAAGACATAGCAAAAACACCGAATGCAAGAGGAGAGGAGATGAGAGGATTCTCTGAAAGAGAAAAGGGAAGGGAGAAAACTTGTTTTCTCTGTATGTTATGTCTGCCGCCTTTGGAGAGCCACATTTCCCTTCTTATAACTCCCCACTAGGGTTTAGGTTTACGCATTTGACCTAGCCCATGGACTTGGACCCAATCCATCAAGGGTGGCCCATATTCCAACAATTTGTATGTGCATGCCCTTCACAGCTTCCACTCTTAAACCCTATTTATAACCTCATAAGGTCAAAGGGTTACAACTTTTAAACGCTGTTCCTTTATCCAAAGACATCCTCTCATAATTTTGATCCAGAACTTGTATCTATCCTTAATTCAGATTGTGTATGCAACTGTATCAATATATTGTTGATTGACTGACCAAGTATTGTGGGAATAGAGTATATACATAAAGCGGGTCAGAGACTACTAGTGGTTTCCCATGTTTTGGACATGGCTCTGTCATAATTCAGAATTTGTTCTGCATCCTCATTCATTTCTTCTCACTGTGCTTCTATATGCTGCATCCGATAATATTTTGACTATTATATTCCATCTGTTCCATTCAGCTGCATAATTATGGGCTTAGGAATATAGAAAAGTTATTATTCTGTAGATCTTGATTCTTTGTCACCAAAAAATAAAGTTTCTTGTGAAATCTTTATGCCAATATATATATAAAGAATTTGCTTTTCCTTCTTTGGATGGATGTAGGCTTTATGCATGGGGCTCCTAGCCTATCTGGAATATTGGCATTTTCTGACCTGATATATATGAACATAACGGTAGAGAGCTTTGCCTAGAAGCAGCCACCCTTGAAAGAGTGCGTAATAGCTCACTGATCAAGCGCTCTTGCGCAGAAGATGAACGGGGCTAAGCAATCTGCCGAAGCTGTGGGATGTAAAAATACATCGGTTGGGGAGCGTTCCGCCTTAGAGGGAAGGACCCGCGCGAGCAGTGGTGGATTATTGAAATAATTAATAAAGCTACACTTTGGGGTTTCCACACTTCGCTTCTTTAATTCTCACCATTAATTTTTAAGTCAATTGAATTGTCCCTCTCCATTCAGAATCTATCTTTTTTCCCCTAAGATACCACACTTCTTTCTGAATTCTTGCAAGTCAGTCATCAATAACATTTAATTTCAACTCCAACTCGAATATATTTTTCCCCGTAACAAGAGAGATCTGACTGTTTTTCGCTGACAAATTATCACGATATGCTTTCAATCATGTAATACTATTCAACCAATATACATTAAGCTTAATTCGCCAAATAACTTTTTTCAAAATAAATTATACCGTGAATAGAGAAAAAGAAGGGCATAAAAAAACGGGAAGAAATAGTATCTTATGATTTGATTTTCAGGTCATTAGTCAATTTGTGAATCCTTTGCTATTTATTTTAAAAAATTATACGCAAATGGTTTCACCAAAATGAGGTTAGTTTAAGATTAGATTAATTAGTATCATAATAAAGGAATAGTCCGACCTTGAAATATTAAATGTTACATCGATTAAATAGTATCGAACTATGTCAAGGTTCCCTTTATGCTAGAGTTTTAGATTAACGATTCAATAAAAAATTGCTTTAATGCCCACTTTCTAAGTCGGCCAAAAGAAGAATTAAAAAAAAAAGAAATAAATGACTTTCTAAGATCTTATTATAAGCGAAATCAACAAGGCCAACAGATCATATCACATCCATATAAGTGTTAATTATAAGCTGTTCTCAGCCGCAAAATGGGACCTTAATGACCATCCTTTCAAAATTTAGCGGGTCGCCATACCCTTTATTCCAATTCCCATATTATAAAGATGAAACAAAGATAAAAAATACACTAGAGGAATATGACATTTGAGAACTTTGTAATTACATGTGGAGACCATGAATTATTGAAATTTCACAAAAAGATCAAAGTTCTTGCAAGAACAATATTTCGGTCCCCACCTTGTTGTATCGAGGCTTTAAGGGGAACCATGAAAGATGACTTGATTTTAGAAATATTATCAATAACCCTATAGCTTAATAACTCTCTTGTAAATAAAAGCTTTGGTTTCAATCCTACTTATAAATTATAACTTCAAACCATTAATCAGTTTCTACCCCTTAAAATTTTAAAAAAAAAATGCTAGAGCTATCGTAATAATTATATATGGACCCGTTAGTGCTGGCTCCAAATTAAAGCATCGTTGTTTAAAGCCACCACTGGACTCAGCAATTGATTTTATAACAGGAAGAAGTATCAATTAATTAATATGTTCTAAACTAATTATCCCTTAGATCAATTATCTATCTCCTATCTTTGAAAAATAATGGTAAAGCTTTCAGAAAGGTCAACGTTTAATTAGTTAGATGGATTAATTAACTAATTTCGGGCATGTTTGGATGGAGCGACTTTGTGAGACTTCAAAAAGTGATTTTTGCTTCTAAAACTCAGTTTGGATCGTTTTTATTATTTATGTGCAGGATGGTTTTTTCGGTCAGGAGATTTTGGCCAAATTTGTCTTCATCCACCTCTATCGATTTGTACATTTAATTTCTGTGTGTAGTTGAGGCTAATGAACATGAGGGTCATTGAATTTTGATATTCGCATTTTTTTTATTTATCTCATCCGTTGATAAGTTATTTTATTTTCTTGCCCTGCATTATTATATGTTAATTCTGATATGTGATGAATGCATCTAATTTTAATTTTAATATTTTAAAGTTATTCAATTATATACATGTATGTGTTATATAAAATTTATGTGTTTTTAATCATTTTAAATCTAAATATGATTTTCAATCATATCATTGAAAAAAGTTTATATTTCATTACACTCATTTTTACAAAACCATATCCAAACGTAAATTTATATTCAAGTGATCGATTTTTGTCTCAATTTCAATTTGTAAAAGTCAATTGTGATAAAGTAACTTTAATTTTGCAAACATTGAAACTAAACATGCAGAAATAATATACATCTCATCACTAAGAAGTCGTTGGTTGAAGTGATAAGCAGATTTATCCTGTAAAAGGGGAAAATACAAGTTTAAATTTCAAGACGTGTACTCATTGGAAAAAGGCAAAAACCTTCACAATATAAGCCTTAAAGAGGATTAGTCTCATATCTAAAATGATTTGAGGACACTCTTGGTAACAAACAAACAAAATATAAATCATATCAACCATTTGGCTCTCATATTATAAATATACATTGGGGAAGAATTTAAATCCCTTCCCGCTTTTTACCCAAAAACAAAATCCTTTCTTGTCAGAATTATGAGGCAGTCCAACGAAAATTAAAAGGAGAGATGTGTGTAAAAATCCATATAATAGAAAAAAAAACCCTAGATCGATCGACGGAGATCTGACAATTGGCCATGTCTCAAAACTTCCTTGGAGAAAAAGAAATAAATTAAAGTACAATTCACATATTCGAAGAAGGCTAAGAAAGAAATGTGGAATAAGTTCCAAGTTCTTAGTTCTACCTCCAACACTGATTGACAAAGAATGATGTAGAGAACAGTATTAACACTTCAGAGAATAATATTTTCTGGACAAATAATCTGAAAAGTAAAATGATGGTGGCACATCTCTTATTATGATATATATTCCTTAATGATTTCCTTTCATTTCACCTTCAATTATATATCAATTTCCTAATATCACTTCGCAGGTATCAAACAATCTTTTACTTTTAAAGGCAAACAACAAATCAATTATTTGCTCAATTACTTGTAATAATTCACTTACTGTGGGCAACTTACCTTCAATATTATATTCTTCACAAATTTTGGCCAAATTGATGTAACCATCAAGAAGTTAAATTTAATAATAGGTTTCAGAATTGAAAATAAAATTAAAAGAAAAGGAAAAGTTTTCTAATGTCACTAGTGTTCGCATTCCCA
Organism: Vachellia pachyceras; assembly: GCA_025593235.1. Taxonomy (NCBI): domain Eukaryota; kingdom Viridiplantae; phylum Streptophyta; class Magnoliopsida; order Fabales; family Fabaceae; genus Vachellia; species Vachellia pachyceras. Next base: position 47,512 of record JANTPZ010096113.1, on the reverse strand, counting down.
CGAAGCAAATCACACACACACACACCCCATTCAATCTCTCCCATATATAATTCAGACCAGAATGATAAATCCCATAAATCCGTGTGCAAGTATATTTACCTCTCTAGCGACATAGCCCAATCATCATCATCATCATCATCCCATCACGAGTTGTATGGATATGGAGAGTTTTATTTCGATCATGTATCAATCAATAAACAAACTTAAAATCATGTAAACTTAATTACCAAAAAGTCACAAGGACAAAAGAATGGTATAAACATGTTTTCATTTCTTACACTAAAACTTGTGATTACACACTTGTTAGTTGTTATTAGGATTTCACAGTAATTTGCCCTTTAAAACTTTTAACATCACTGAACCAAAAGATAACATGAAGATATTAGGGTTTAAAGAGTCTCACAGGAGAAGCAGAGAGTCAAATGTAGCCAAGAACAACTTGCCAGTCGGAGTACCCAAAACATGCAAAAGAAAACATGATTTTGGATCGATCAAGCATGATTGCCACCGGCAAGTCATTCTTGGCTGCAATACAGTACTCTCCGCCTCTTCATGCGAGCACCCTTTAAACCTATCGTCGTTCTCAGAGACTCCATGGCATGCCCTCTTTCTCTTTCTGTTTCGCACGAAAGAACTTGTTATCACTATCAATTCTCAAACAAATTGTACGCTTCACAATGAGGCATTCTCGTGTCCTTATATAGAGAGAGGAGCTGGTGATGCTCTCATATCTAGTTAATCAGCAGTTAGTACATATTCTTTAATCGCGAAGTTGTAATGCTTTGACTTCCATATTAAGCGTACGTACAGTTTAATAAATATCTGAGTAATAACTTCATCTAATATATACCAAGTGATTTTTAAAGTGAAATCTCCTATTATAAGATCGTTTATTTTAATCAAATATATATCTCCACATAATATTGTCTGTTTCGGACAATCTAAAATGCATGTGCACAAGTACTTAATTACTTCAAGCTTTTGGGGTGAAAATGATGTTGTCGTTGATTAATTATTAGGGTTCAATATAGAATAGAGATGGCACGTTTGATTTTAATATTATCTTGTTATAATAAATTGTAATAGAATCTACCAACAAGCTTCATTCTTGATGGAAAACACTTTGACCATTTAAATGCAATGTTTTGAATTTAAGTGAAGGTGAATGGGAAAAGGAATTTTGGAAGAGCTATCTTCAATAACATCCAATATCCATATTTAAATCTTACCTAAGGCTCGTTTGGATCATGGTCCCAAATATAACGTTTATCCAAATACTTACATTTTTCAAAATCTAGATTTTGAAAAAGTTATTTTTTTGTCAAATCACACTCTCTTATAATAAATTTTCTCTTTTCTCTCTCTTTCCTTTTCTTATTTACTTTTTGCCTCGAACTCCGTAAAAGCTAATAATTTCTCAACACAATCACTTTTCAGAGCTTAGATTTTGCTTCGAAATTTGTAAAAGCTATTATCCCAAAATCTATTCTCCAAAGCCTAACCGTTTGGTATGCGGAATTGGTTTTAATGGAATTGGAAGTGAAACTGGAACTGGAAGTGGAAGTGGGATTAAAAATTTGTTTGGTATGCTGGAAGTACTAGGGTATTATTTTAATTTAATATTCATATTTATAATGTGAGAAGACTAATATGCTCTTCACAACAACAAAAATTTCTCTTCTTCCCAAAAAAATTCTTCCCCTCCCCCACAACAGCAGCATCTCCGACCACTAGCTCTTCGCCATTGTGGGGTCACGTTCGTCGCCAAGATCTGGGGTGGGGGTCACGTTCGCCAGAGATTGCCAGGTCGCGTTCGTTGCCAGAGATCGTGCTGGTCACCAAGGTCGCGTCCGTCGCCAGGGTTGCGTTCGTCGCCGGGGGTGGGGGTCGCCGTTCTTGCCATCGTTCGTCACTGCTGCTAAGGTTGAGGATAAGGGGGCAAAATGGTAAAAATTAAAGTTCCAGGGGTGGTGGAACTGGGTTTCAAAGGTGTGGGTTGGAACTGGGTTTCAAGATTTTTTATGGAACTTGGTTCCATGAGGAAGTGGGTTCCAACCCACCAAACATGCTTCAGCCCAATTCTGGTTCCAAACCTTGATTCGATGCTACCAAACAGACCATAAATTTTACCTTGAATTTTGTAAAAGTTATTCTTAAACTAACTTTCAAACGAGCTCCTAGTCAAATAGCTATATAAAAATGAGAATAAAATATGAATTTATGGGTGAGAATTTAGGGTAGCGGGGGAGAGAATTGAAGGAATGCCTCAACGAATTAGCGACCATGCAATTTGACCGAGGCAACTATGATAATAAAATATGGCAGTGCATGCATATGTCAGACTCTCACTTGCAAAAAGTGGTTGACATTGAAACCAACAATGCTTTGGGGCTTCTTTACAACATATTTCCACGATCTAGGTTTGATTTTAAAATCTAGGTTTTGACCAATGACCAAAAACCTAGGTTTGGTAAAAAAATTTCTGAAAAGCTATTCTGGTTACAAAACCTCAATTCAAAACCTAGTTTTTCTCGTTCATACTTTTTTCTCCTTCATACTTTTTCCTATTTCCTCTTTCATATTTTTTTCCTTCTTTCTCTTCCTCTTTCTTACTTTTTCTTTTTTTTCTCTTTCCTCTTTCCTACTTTTTCTTATTTCTCTTTCCTCTTTCCTACTTTTCATCATTTCTCTTTCTTCTTTCCTAACCACTTTTTTGTCTCGAAATCCGTAAAAACTAATAAATTCTCAAACATAAATCACTTTTCAAAACCTAGGTTTTGCCTCGGAATCTGTAAAAGCTATTTTTCTAAAATCTATTCTCCAAAAACTAGATTTTGCCTCGAAATCTGTAAAAGCTATTATAAAAATAGCTTCCAAACAAGCCTTTAATAATTGTATTTACCTCTATTTTATTATATATTTTCTTTCTCATTTTATATTTTAATAATTCTGTAAAGAAATATAATAGATAAAAATATAATTATTTGGCTTCAATTTCATTTATAGTCCACTAAAAATATTGAATTATCCATGGAAATATCAAGAGAATTCAGAATTACCCACGGACATGTAAATATTTGAAAATAAAAGAAATCATGCACATATACGTGGTTGTTAATTGCCAATCGATCAGTCATGATGATATATTCCTAAAATTTTTTATGAGAACCAAAGAATTGAATTAGTGGAACATGAAGCAAAATCACCCAACTTTAAATCTATCCAGAGAGAAATCCCAATTTCGATTTCAGGGAAATTTATGTGAGCCATTCGTACAAATAAAGAATAGAATTAATTCCTAATTCATAATAGCTAGCCCACTCTTCGAGTAAATTTAAATTGAACTCCTTCCGGTATTAGTAAATATAGCACAAAGTCCCACTATCATCGGATGGTCTCTTTTTAGTATGTAGCACCACAGCATATTTAGGGTTGTAATGCACTTCATATATATCATAATATAATAGCTCTAATAATTAATATAACAGCAAATTAGCTTTTTAAATTAAATAAGTTAAATAAATTAACTCAAAGCATTTATTTATATGTATAATTAGATTATACTACCTACTATCCTTAATTAATATATAAAACCTAGTTAACTTTTGTTAGAGAAATTAAGAAAGCTAAATACACTATTTAATAATAATATCTCTAAATAAAAATTCGGGTATCTAACGAAGTGGGAAAATAGAATATTTAATTAGACCACTTGGAAGCGATAGGACATTGTGAGGACAAAAGGAAATGGTCGGGCTTGAACCTTTTTTTTAACAAATATATAATTTTACGATTCCTATAATATTATATTGTAGGCCTTGAACATGACAATATGGCTGTATGTAGCAAACAATCAATATTGAATTTAATAAATTTATAGCAAGTTGCATTATTTAAAAATTTTGAAGAGTATAATTTATTTTTTAAATTTGGGTAATATTAAAAAAGTAATTAGATAAAATTTTCTTTAATTCGGGGTTGATGTTATATGAAGTTGAATATTTATTGTTAGGCACAAACGTATATAACAACACAAGTTGTTTGTATAGACATTCATATGTATGTATGTATGGATGGGTAATAATATTTTTATCAAGAGTATGCTATTTTTAAAAGATTAAACATCAAGTGAAAATTAAAATAAAAGAAATAAGCTCGATATACATATATGTCGAAGTTAATGAATTTCTTTTGATAGGCTAACTAGGTTTGTTCACAAATCACAATAAATTTAGGGCTTGTTTGCAACTTATTTCCAAAACCTAAGTTTAGTTTCAAAATCTAGATTTTGACCCAAAACCTAGGTTTTATCCAAGTACAAAATTTTTATGAAAAGCTATTCTAGTTACAAAACCTCAGTTTGAAACCTAGGTTTTAAAACCTAAATATTAAAACCTAGATTTTCTCTTTCATATTTTTTCCTCCTTCATACTTTTTCCTATTTTCTCTTTCATATTTTTTTTCTTTCTCTTTCTCTTTCCTACTTTTTCTTACTTCTCTTTCCTCTTTCCTACTTTTCATCATTTCTCTTTCTTCTTTCCTAACCACTTTTTTGTCTCGGAATCCGTAAAAGCTAATAAATTCCTAAACATAAATCACTTTTCAAAACCTAGATTTTGCCTCAGAATATGTAAAAGCTATTCTGAAAATAGTTTCCAAACAAGCCCTTAATATAATTAAATCTAATCGAATATAAGTCGATCTAATCGATTGATCAAAGTCAATTAACTTCGAAACAGAACAGTAATTCATATGACCGGTCTAATAATGGTAAAATATTTACATAAAACTATTAGTGTTTGTCCCTCAAATTCAAAAAGAGAATTAAAAATCAATTATTATTAGATGAGAAACCCGGATATAATTTTTTTAATTTTAATTAATTGGTAATGCTGCAATACTAATCCATACGCCTAGAGCTATACAATACAATTAAGGCTAACATTATTAATGCATTAATAAGGTTGGAACTAGTAATTTTTCCGAATAGCATAATTAATCATTACAAACTTGGGCTCTTACTAGTTATGAAACAAAACGTTTGATCCCATCATGACATGGTCTGTCTCTAATATTTCTATGGCAGATTCAATCTCTTGCATTATTTAACTTCGGTTGAAAATGTGATTGGTTCAAATATTGAAGAAGGATACATCACTACTAGAAAAATATCATTTAGTGACGGATTATTTTCCGTCGCTAAAATAAAGGTCACTAATATTTTCCGTTGCTAAATGGAAATTTTCTGATAGAAAATAACCATTTAATAATAGATTTTTCCTTCGCTAAATGGTATTTTTCTGATAGTGTCATCAGTGAACCATCAACTTGATTTGTTGTTCCATAAAGTTTAAACTCAATCCGGTATGGCAATCGATTCGATCCAAAGCAATAATTGATAATGGTTTGTGGATAAAGAAGCATCTTTGAAGCATTTATTATTATTATCTTTTTTCAGACATGTGTTCCATCAACTACTTATAACTTCAAAAATTGAGTTATATCGTGTTTCATACTCCATCGCCTATTTAATGCAAGAGTCATATAATTAATTTATATGTATTAAAAAGTATTAATTAGTTAAGTTGATTATTTATAATAAATATCAGTTGATTCTCCTTAAATACTATTTTTAATCATATGCACAGTATATGGAAACCTCATTAATATGTTGCAATCAACAAAGATATTTTCAGAGTAATAAATTAAGGAGACAAAGTAAATAAATTGATGTCAAATTTGTACTACATTCTATATTCAGCCAGAGGTACCTTTTATTTTCCTCTCAAGTCAAATCTGTTAACTCTAAATGTAAATTCTTAAATATGATATTTTATTTAATAATTTATTTAAATATTTAGTTATTGATAGAGTACAATGACACTATACATCCAATAATTTATTCAGATATTTAGATATTAATAGAGTGCAAAGGACACAATACATCCAATAAAATAACGCCGGTGGTGGTGGTGTGTCAAATGTAAAGCTAATGAGGAGAATGAGCCAGAAAGTAATTTTCTTTATCATTTATGAAAATTATGTATGAAATATGGAGCATCAATATTAGCATGCATGAAGAATGCCTCATTAAGTCAATAACGATAATGACTTCACTACTAATAAAAAGTACAAAAAATTAGAGTGAATGACCTGGAAGAATTATATTTATCAAGAAGGACAATAAAAGTTATAATATTTTGAAGAAATAAAAATTAAAAATAAAAATATTAAATTGCCCGTAACAAAATTTCTACTCTCGCTCCTACATTTTCTCTTACATTATATTTTTAAAATTAATATAGAATTTTAAATTTCACTAAAAAATCAGAAATTTTCTCAGTTTTTAATTAAGAGTTCCATAGATATATATATATGAAAAAAATTATACTTTGCTGAGTTTTTTTCAAAATTGTATATTTTTTATAAATCAACAAATAATTTAATTAAAAATAAAATATTATAATTTTAATAAAACTCAATATTTTTTATAATTTATTATATAGTTTAAAGAAAGGTTATATATGTCTCATAGAAAAAAGAAAAAGAAAGTTGCGTAAGTCTAAAAAGTAAAAAAAATAAAATTTACGTAGTTTAAAATAAGTCACAAAATTTTCATAAGAAATTTATGTGAGCTAAAAAATGTATGCAATGTTAACAAAATTAAAAAATTTAGATAATCTATTATATTGTGAAAAAACATGAAATGAATCTGGTTTTTTATTTTGATGAAAAATATTTTAATTGATATCAATGTTTATAATTTAAATCAATCAACTTGATGTTATATTCATTTTATATTGATTATATGTGTAGGGAATTTAGTGAAAAGGTTAAAAAAGGCAGGATCATATTAGATTTTAGTGGCAGGATTATATTAGATTTTAGTTTTAATTTTAGTTATTTTTAATTTTAATTGTAATAGATAGTGTAAAAGGTTTAACTATGGGTAATTCAGTAATTTTAAATCTATATATATTTTTTAAGGTTTGATTCTTCTAACCAATTACAATTTTTGTGGTCCTTTAAAATAAATATTATTTTGTCTTTATCCTTTATTTTAATTTTCCCCAAAAAAATTAAATACTATTATGATTTAACACCGCCTATATATCTACAACGCCTATTAGAAAAACTGATATAAAAAAGGCCGTGACCTTTTTATAATAATATGTTACTAGAGAGTACCTATCTATAGCTAGATTACTTCTCAAATAATATTAAGTTGATGTTCTAATTAATTTTTTAAGTGATTTTGTATAACCTACAGTAAATATGTTATAGGAATTTTGACTTGGCTTATTTAAAAGTGTTTGATGAACCGACACTAATATGAAAAATGACTCTAGTGGGGGGAAGGAAAACTATACTGAATCACCAAATTCACGCATTTAAGTATAATATATCAAAATTTAAAATTACAAACATTCATAGACTCATAATCTCAAAATTCAAAACTTACGCATGCAAAATGTTACTCCAAATTTCTGAAATTCATTAACTGGATTGTACTTTAAATGCATCACATGAAAATTATGAATAAAAAAAATTTATGTTAGGATCCTTGTAATTAATTTGGAACACCATATGCTTTGGATGCGATAATACTATTATCAATGTTGATAAGAGATTTTTTTATTTTTTGTTTTTTTGCATGACTATATTATGGGGTGTAAGGAATACCTACCAGTCACCTGTCAGAAATATTTTGACGTTAGGAAACGCCATTTACCTGAATATATATAATATGTATTGAGCCCGTTTGAGAATGTGGTAGAAAAGTATTTTTACATAAGTCAGGGGAAATATGTGAAGTAAATTATTTCGTTTTACAGAAAAATATCATTAATTAATGCCTAAATTTAGGAGTTTAGGAGTTTTGACAAATACCCACATTAATTAATGCCTAAATGACATAAATTAATTACAAGAAGAACTTAACACATGATTAATGTACCTATTCCCATAATACATGCATACTTTTTATATTATATGCATTAAGGCCCTTAATCACAACAGCAATTAAAACCTTAATTGCTATTTCCCAACAGGCGCCCATGGAATGGCTAAAAGTCATTATAGCTATTATATTATTTGAATCATTATGCGAAAATTTTGATATAATTCAATAAATTATTTCACATAATATTTATCATCAACAAGTGCTAAGCGTTTGTATCAAATAAATGTTGTTTAGATTTTATAGCCAAAAGCAAAAAGTGGCTAGCTAGTTAGATTGCCGAAATATGGCACCCGTTTTGAAGCAAACTTTTATTTTTACAATGTTTCATTTTAATTTTAATAAAAATAAATTAGTATTTGAAATAATTTAAGCATGACTTTGTTTTATGTTAAAGCTTAATTCTTGGTTTGATTTATCATTTTTTAACTGCTAGAATAGTTATGTAAAATAGATTACATTTTACATTTATAAGTTTTCGTGTTAATTTAATCATATAGTTTTATGAAAAAATAGAAACAACTTGAATTTAGTCTATAAAAAGTGGCAATTTAATATAAAATTAAAAAGAAAAACGTCAGAAAATTAGAAAAGAGAGAATAGTGAGTTGGGCACCACCTCAACTCTACTTGTGATGTTTCATTGTGTCGTCAATGTCCCGATACAGAAATTGATTCCAAGCAAGGGAGATTCTGGATAAGAAGCACATATATGTTTGTGTCTAACCACACACAACACAATTTTTTTTGGTTAAAAAAAGGTATCCTCCTAATGAAAGCAATATTATTTAAGTCATGTCGAGTATTTAACGTAAACACTTCTACTGGTGGGGATTTAAACTTTGATTTGTCTATAAATCCCCTCTATTAAACCCAAACTTTGTATGTGTTTATGTGAAATGATACGTAATGAGATAGACCTAACTTTACCTCAAAATTAAAGTTAATTGTTGACGGGGGAGAATTAATCTATTTAAATATTTCATTGAGCATTCCATATTACTCTGTGTGAGATTTAGTATATTTATTCAGCAAAGGCTCTCAATGGACCCTTCATGCAAAGTCAATATCCCATTCACTTAACTTCTTACTAGTCATGGTCAACCCTCTGATTGTCTTTGGAGGAGTGAACCATTTAGCTTTAATATCAATTGATGGCCCAAAAGCTAATTTGTTGAGATGGAAAACCACCAAAACGGCTAAATATTTCATTGAGTATTTAATATTAACCAATGTGAGGGAATGTACATCACAATGTCAGCGCTTCTTCATAGCTAGTTGAATGCCTGAGTTTCTGAATTGTATAAATTGAGTTTCATATAAGAAATGTTCCTGTAAATTGTGATCTTGTAAAGCTAATTTGTTGAGATGGAAAACCACCAAAACGGCTAAATATTTCATTGGGCATTTCATATTAACCAATGTGAGGGAATGTACATCACAATGTCAGCGCTTCTTCATAGCTAGTTGAATGCCTGAGTTTCTGAATTGTATAAATTGAGTTTCATATAAGAAATGTTCCTGTAAATTGTGATCTTGTAAAGCTAATTTGTTGAGATGGAAAACCACCAAAACGGCTAAATATTTCATTGGGCATTTCATATTAACCAATGTGAGGGAATGTACATCACAATGTCAGCGCTTCTTCATAGCTAGTTGAATGCCTGAGTTTCTGAATTGTATAAATTGAGTTTCATATAAGAAATGTTCCTGTAAATTGTGATCTTGTAAAGCTAATTTGTTGAGATGGAAAACCACCAAAACGGCTAAATATTTCATTGGGCATTTCATATTAACCAATGTGAGGGAATGTACATCACAATGTCAGCGCTTCTTCATAGCTAGTTGAATGCCTGAGTTTCTGAATTGTATAAATTGAGTTTCATATAAGAAATGTTCCTGTAAATTGTGATCTTTACTTGTAAAATTACGTTAGACCCTTTTATACTCAAGAAACACAAGAATGAGCTTTCCTATTGCAGAGCTGACAGCATTCAACATTTCTTCTACAGAAGCTGGAACAATCTTTTTGTTCATCATAGGCCATAATCTTGTTTTACAATTCCTTTTCTTGATGTTTCTGTTGATATTTAGTCGCCTATTGTACGTGACTTTGGATATGTTTTGATTCAATGAAATCCCTTGTTGGCAAAAAAAAAAAAAAAATTCTGTGCAATACACAAGACCCACATCTGATGCGTTTAAATATCAAACATAACCCAATAGTTTGCTAATATGAATAAAGACTTTGATATCATTCCACAGTTTGAGAGATTGATAGCATTTACCAGATGAACTACTAAACAATGTTACTAAACATGATTGTCGACAGTATAATATTAAATGGAATGATCTGTTGCTGAAACTTGGAAAATAATCATACTAAATATTTGTGAAATAGGCCAATTCTTACCTCAGTGAAGACGTTCAACTCATTATTGCTTTAAATGCATACAAATTTATATATATACAAGATCATATCTAAAGTTTTGCCCATAAGATGCTTCATTATTTTAAGAGATTTGTTTATTGACAAAATGGACTAACAAGTTGAGTTTAGTGAAAGGAGCTACTTTCGCATAATATGATGAACCCAAATTCAAATCTCTACTGGAATATATGCCCGTATTTAATGTCCGACACTATATCAAATAGTATTAGCCCCAAATAAAAGGATACTTATCCAAAAAGAGAAAAATGCACTTGTTGCTCAACCGTAATGACCTCCTTTTTTAACTATGTAAGAAGCCAATGTTTTCTAGATAAAGTTATTCTATAACAGTATCACATTGTAGAAACCTTGAGTCTGCTTAACGTGTTAATGCTAGAAAGAGGTCTCCCATCTGTTCTTACCCTTTTGCCTTTTTTGAAGAACAATGAATTTTGATATTGCAGATACATTTCAAGATATCTCATTGACGTCCATGTGGTATTCTTACAAGTTTCCGTGTTTTGTAATTCCCATCAGTCTATTAGCTCTTAGTCACTTGCCCTTGTAACTTCTCCTGAATTTGGACCTCAAGTTGAATTAAGTTTCCCAATGAATTTAAAACCTGCACGATTAAAGGCAATAACTAGATGTGGGGTTCATATCATCTACATATGGAAGAAGTGGACTATATGTCATACAGTCATTGTGCTGTCACCTCTTGCTTGTACCAGAAAAAAGGCAAAAAGATAAACGTCCCAATATGAAAATTGATTCCAAACAAGGGAGGTTCTGGATAAGAAGCATAGCATATGTAGAAAATCACTCAAAAAGAATATTGTTGAGGCAAATCAATTGTCTATCCATACATGGAATTTCCCTCGTTGACCTCTGCTCTGCCTATAAATAGCATTAACATTATGCTCAAAATGCATGCAGAGAAAATTCAATTAGAAGCTCATGAAAATAGTGATGAATATCAATGACATTTGCTCTAGAGCCTCACATGAAGAGGGAGAGGGTATACTTGAGCCAATGATGACTTGCCGGCACCTGCTAATTAAGTAGCAGAATCTGCCATATCTGGCTGCTGCCGGTGTCATCCTGGCTCAAGTTTGCCCCCTTTCCTCTCATATGAGACTATCTAAGAGCTTGTTCTTTCCACTTCTTGGCTATGCGTAACATCCTGCATGTTTCATATCTGACATACATGATGGAATGGATAACTAAAATTCAACGTGTTACATATTTTTGTGTGTTGTACCCTGTAAGCTTGTCGATGTCAGAGCTTCATCACAGCTAGTTGAACGCTTTATGAGTTCCATGAACTGTATAAATTAAGAGAGGAAGACAAAAACAGAATAATGTACAACAGCAGAATTTTGGTACTTGGTACTTACTGCTAAAGGGCTTGAGTGAAACCAAAGCGAGGTTAAATGATGGGGACATTTAGTGAGAGTTTGAGGAAATCATATGGATCCCCCTATGCTCTGTCAGGAAATTCTGAAAAATTGTGGCAGATTATAGTCTTCTCCTTCGAGACCCCATATTTCAAGTGCAATTAGATTCAAAACCAGAAAGCTATGGAGTTTGTACTATGTAGTTGGTTGGGTCAAAGCCTCTTGTCAACGTTGCTGCAGCATCTAATATTGTTTAGGACCTATCATGTAATGTAAGATCATCTTATCTTTTCGGTTCCATATGTATATAATTTATAAAAAGCCAATCTATTTATAAATAACGAACAATGCGACTCGCTTTTCAGATTTGTGGAATACACAGGGCCACTTGTTCATTTAAAAAATGATACATAACCCATTTGGTTTGCCAATATGAATAAACATGCTCTGTTGCATATTATCACACTCATTGAAATTTATCAAAACCTGGAAATAATGAAACAATATGAAATTGCAATGACATTTTTCAAACAAATTTGAACTAAGATGAAACAATATGAAATATGCAAATGACTTTGATACCATTCCAAAATTTTGGAGAGATTGGTAGACGATAAATAAACAATGTTACTAAACATAATCGTTGGCTGTATAATATTCAATGGTATGATTGTTGCTGGAACTTGGAAATACAATCACACTGTTAAATATATGTGAAATAAAACAATTCTTAGCCCATAGTCAAGACATTCAATCCATTACAGTCTTAAAAGTATAAAAAAATTTATACAAATCCAAGACAATTATTGACACAGCCACATTACAAAGCAAGTGAGATTTTATTCTTACTCAAAATGTATTGTCATGCTTGAAATAAATTATGGTCAATGCATCGAATATAATACTAATTCGTATTTTAATCATCATTACATATTCATAGCCCAAGATTTTTGCTTTTGACCATAAGATGCTACATTATTCTTAAAGATTTATTTTTTTTTCTTTGGAGAACTTCCTAGAGATTTATTTGTCTCTTGACAAAATGCACACCAGCCAGCAACTGTAATGATCTCCCTTTTAACTTTGTTCTGAGCCAATGTTTCTAGATAAAGTTATTCTGTAACAGTATAATATTCTAAGCAACCTCATGTCTGCTTAACGTGTCAATGCTTGAAGGAGGTCTCCCATCTCTTGTTTACCCTTTTTGCCTTTTTTAAGAACATTTGAATATTGATATTGCAGATACATTATAAGATATCACAAATGGACAATTCCTGCGTAGTGCTTCTGGAAATAGAGCATAAATCCTACCATTAGCAAATTCATCAAGAAAAAAACCCAAAAAAAAAAAGAGGAAATTCCCAGTGTCAGTTCACTCTTACCTGAGGGGCCTTTGACCTATCCAAAAATTATGGGCATTGCAAGGCGACCATTCATCTTTTTGCAAGATTCTATGCCCACAACAGGGGAATCCAGTATTTGATGCCCAATGAGTGAACGACGAGTGGCGAATGAAGACCCCAGAAGAAATCAGAATATATCAACCAAAGTGATGCTTTTCGTCGAACAGATAGAATGCATTCTTCATGATTGCCCTCTTAAAGGAACAACCGTCACTTGCCTCTGACTAATTTTGGAATAGTATGAGTAGAATTCAGAATATTGAGGACCCTCCTCCACAAGAGAATCACAATTTCCCACTAGCCCCACCGCCTATATATACAGTGGCAACAACCAAGCAAGTACAGGTTACAGAATTGAGGAGAACAGCTAATTGATTAATTTTAGGGTAACATAAGGTCAGAGAGCTTTTCATGAAGAGGTAGAGAGTGGAATGCAGCCTAGGATGACTTGCCGACGAAGCAAGCTCTCATGAATAGAGAAGCTTGCGGCGTTGGTGTCGCGGGTTTTGATTTTCCCGGCAAGTCATTCCTCTGGCTACATTTGGCTTTCTTCGTCTCAGGGGACTTATCAAGGACTGGTTTGGCAATATTTTTTAAAATGTAAGTTTGATTTTAAAACTTAAATTTTACCTTAAAATCGAGATTTTATCTAAGTAAAATTTTTTTCTCAAAAACTATTTTGTTTACTAAATCTCAGTTTGAAACATAGATTTTGAAACCTAGATTTCCTCTTTCATACTTTTTCCTCCTTCCTACTTTTTCTCTCTTTCTCTTTCTTACTTTCTTACTTTCCTCTTTTCTACCCATTTTTTGCCTCAGAATCCGTAAAAGCTAATAACTTCCCAAACATAAATCACTTTTCAAAACCTAGGTTTTATCTCGAAATCTGTAAATTCAAAATCTATTCTCCAAAAACTAAATTTTATCTTCAAATATGTAAGAATTATTTTCAACCTTACATCCCAAATTCTAAGTGGTGTCATAGAATAATCTATTATAATACTATTAAGAAAATTTTAGCAGCATTATAACTGTAATATGCACTTTTTCTAATCATATGCCCACCCCGTCCAATGAGGTAGGTAGGTATATTCAACTATTCAAGGATATTGGTTTCAAACTATATTTTTATTTTCAAAATTTTAATTTGTTTCATATATATTATTAATCTTTCAATTTGTTTTTGTGCCATCACTGTGAATCCTTATAAGTTTACTGTGTTACAAGAGTTAACGGTGAATGACTTATTAAAGAAAAAAAAATGTATCAAATTAAAAATTAAGAGAAAATATAGATTCTAGATATTTGCAAAATTATTTTTCCATCACATACAACGTCTAATTTCTTCTTATCTCTCACATTGTGTCTATTTTGCTCAACATTTGCAGGGTCTAAATGTAATTTTTCCGTAAAACGAGATAATCTCCTTCACATAATTATCTCTACTTTCGTAAAAGTACTTCTCTACCGCGTTCTCAAACAAACACATTAACTTTTTTAATTAAACACTTAATGCTATGGTTAGTTTTTTAAGTTTGATCAAATTTTGGTTTTATCATCATATTTTATAATGGTTTATCTAAGTTCAATGGCTGCCCCCTATAACTAAAGTCTTTATAAAGTAACAAGGATCAAGATCAAAATTCCATCAAACTGTAAGAATAAAAAATGGCATTAACCATAACTTTTTGCTTAGTATCTATGTTTATTGGAGTATTTTTATGGAAAAATTCAAAAAAAAACCTTTAAAATTGTAGAAGGAGAAATTAGGGTTTTAAATTTTCATAATCTTAAATCAAAACATTGTATTTAATAGGGATTTAAAAATGTTAGTGAAAAGAAGACATTTCCATGAAGTACTTTTTTAGACGTAAGCACCATACATTTGGATAAAAAAAAATTTCATCTAAAAAATAGTGCTTTTATTCGAATGGATAATATCTCATCTTCAATTATTGCAATGAGTGTTGAAGATGAAACAGTATTTACTAAAAAAATTTCATTTGGATAAATGGTGACACCCTTGTAGCCGCATCTTCCTTCCTCAATATTTATAGGTAATGTCATCTTTTCATCAATATTTGAAATCTCTATTTGATCTAACATCCCGATCTATGATTATAAAAATTTGAAACACTAATTTATATTTTTACAATTTTAAATGTCTTTTCATAGGATTCTCCCTATTTTTATCTTTATATATTAAATCTTAATCATTAAAAGTTAGAAACATATGAAAAATGTAAAAGATTCTCTATTTATTAATTCCAGATAAATGATTTATCTATACTTTCTCAATTTCACGAATTCACCAAGAAGATGTCATAGTTACGAACAGAGGATATAGTTAATGTGTTAAGAATATTGGGTCGTAAGTTGTAACAATGACTAACATTACCACTAATTTTTTTTTTGCCCACATATTATCACTAAATTTACTGAAACA
Organism: Vachellia pachyceras; assembly: GCA_025593235.1. Lineage (NCBI taxonomy): Eukaryota > Viridiplantae > Streptophyta > Magnoliopsida > Fabales > Fabaceae > Vachellia > Vachellia pachyceras. The sequence continues at coordinate 31,876 of JANTPZ010096113.1, read as the reverse complement.
ATAATTTCAATCTGTTAAAGTATTATTATGTTGTGTAAGGTTTGGACAAATTTTATTTTATTTTAAATATTGAACAGTGAATAACAATGCATTTTATCTTAAACTTGATGAAAAACATTTATCTTAAAATTTATGAAAAACAATGAAACATACGGCCTCTGGTTTAGTTTATATATAATGTCAATGTTCAAAAACAAATGTATAATCCATATATAACTCAAAAACTTCAAATCTTGTTGGACTAATGAAAATCAGGTGAGACGGTGAAGGATGAAAAGATAAGAATGAGAAAGAAATTAAAAAAATACTTGGATAATAATTTTTTTGAAAGTGTTAGATTATATTTAACACTTCTAACTTATTTTTATGAATATTTTTACATCTCTAAAAGAAATATGGCATTAGAAACATTTTAAAGTAAATCTCATGATAAAGTGCAAATTTGTCTTGAGGTTTTCTGATAATGTTGTAAGATGCAATTAATGTTACTCCCAAAATTTCAAAACGACCAATATTACTTTTTACTATTAAAAATGATAATGATTTTTAATAAAATAGGGGTAATATTATTTTATTATAAAAAGTTACCTATTATGCATTAATTATTTCACTGCCTTTTCCAACAACTTCTGTCCTTCTCTCTGCCCTCGTTGCTTTACCAAGCGTACGGTTCTGACTTGGGCTTTTCGTCTTTTCCTTGCCATCTTATTTCAATTTTTTCCTCAACATAAATATCTTTCTACTCAATACAATCCTATTTTAAGTTATTATCATAAATTAAATGTGAACATTTTCCCGTTGAGTATTTAAAATTGGAACTAGCATTTTTTTTTTGTAAGACCCCACCCCATTGGTTATTTCCAATATTTTTTTCCTGGAAGCCATGGTTGGGTTAAAGGAAGCTCAATCTAATAAAAAATAGATAGGCTGAGCCCAATGAAATCTTATTAGGGCTCACAGTGAGCTAATATCTGGCCCATTCCAGTGATAGTAGTCATGAGGAGGCAGCAAAGCATTGAAGAAATTTAATCTCCAAATCACATCAATAACATCGTTAAGCTTTGACTGTTACTTCATTTTCCATTTTAAATATAGGACCCTTTTGTATTTTTGCCTTAAATATAAATTCAAGACTTTTTACATTGTATGAGACAATATTTATTATCCCATAGTGTAGAATCTTTGATATCTATTTAAACTAATGATAAAAGAGAGCCATCCGCCTCATCACGGAGGGTTTGGATTAATTGGATGGTTATTTTATTTTAATCATTAATCTTGTATTTCAGCCCTGGATATATAGCTGCGATAATTACTCAGATGATTATGTGTGACTATTATGGGCCAACACTCCCTTAAACTGGATTAGTTGGTTGCTTAAATGTTTAGTAATAGAATCCAGAAAATATCATAAATATTGTTGATTCATAAAAAAAGAGAGCTCCACCCTAGCTTCTCCCTCAAAAAATCAATTTTTTTTGGAATTGGATGGATTTTTTTTTTGTTTGCCAACAGAATTGTATGAATGTAATATGTTCAACTTCAAGATTTATGAAAACTCTATATTGTATTACATAATTTTTTTAGAAACTGCACCTAAACTAAATTCACATATAGAACTTAATTTAATCCTTGGGGTAAATATGTTCATGTCCCCACCGCAGATCAACCCTCGTTTATTAATTTGTTAAAATATACGACTCACAAGTTACATTAAATTAAATAATGGGTTTTAATTTTATATAATTTTTTAAAAAAAGAAAGTCTCATAATAACATAGTTTATTCCAGGTTTTATATAAAAGATGAATAATTTAACATTTTTAGGCTAATAAGAAATGGTCCTAGTAGAATGAGTAATATAAATGCTTGTGATTGCAATGTAGTAATTAAGATTTGAATCCCATTTAAAAAAGTATCTTGAAATGCCTCAAATACAAAAAACAAAACTACCCATGTACTAGCAAAAAAAATTATGTGACTGTAAAAAAATCCGTTTTGGGGAAGCCAGCTGCCTCTGTTTAAACTGTGGTTTAATCTAACGTAAATCTTATGTCATCTAAATGAATCAATTATATAGACATACTGTCCCACTTAGTATACAATTTGTCTGTTTGGGAATGCAGTGGAGAAATATTTTTACGTAAGCTGAGGTAAATATGTGGATGGGATTATCTCGTTTTGCGGAAAAACACTGTTAAACGTACTTTTGGGGAGTAAATAAGCTTTTCCAAACAAATAAAATGATTTCATTTTAGCGGATGTAGGGATGGGCGCATTTGTGTGTTTACGAGTGCGTGCCAAGTGTATATGATATAACACAGGTTGCTTGATATAAGACCGAATCGACATTTTGGAAGAGATGAAAAAATCTAAATAAATTCTTTAATTATAACATATATTCTAAAATAATTATATGTATCATTAGAATATATATTAGTTTATAAGTCAAATAAAATTAACAAATCAGAAATTAATGTATTTAACCCAAAATTATAAATTTAAAAGATAAAAAATAGAATGAAATATTATATTTAGAACTAAAGTAAAATTATTATCCCGCTTTTATACTTGGTGGGGGTAGAGGAGCTGAAACAGCAAACTTGAGGCAAGGATAACTGCCGGCAGTAAGACCCCGTTTGGAGGAAGATGATGCCGGGAAGTCATCCTTGACTCAAATTCACTCTCTGCTCCTTCAACCCAGATGCTTCAACTAACAATAACATATATGCAATATTTATCCAAAGTAACTATCTTTTATTCGTTAAAATTGAACTTAAAATTGAACTAACATCATGACGTTAAAATTGAACTTAAAAAAAATCTGTAAATCACATTCTTCAATATTAGCTTTCTCATCATCTACTGATGTCATTTCTTCAATTCCTTCTGCATTTATTGGCAGATAAGATCAGTGTGGATGGGATCCCAAGTCTTCTTATTGTGCTTTTTTTCACTCTTGATCAAAAGCAGGCGCAGCTCCACCTTCCTACCAACCTCTTCGAACTTTCATTTTTTCTGAGTTCAAATCTGTAACATTCAGAAACTGGGAATTATCCCAATTTGCTTCAATCTGTGTGTTCATTTGACTCACAAAAGTGAAACGCACTATATATATCGGGAGGTACAAAGAAAAAAAGAAATAAATGAGTGTGATACATAAAGGGATGATTACACACAATTGTATTTTTAATTGAATAAATAAAGGGCATGAAATTTGGATTTTGTGTAAATTTAAAAATTTATTAGCTTGATTGTATATTTAATTACCTGTTAGCATTATATTTGCTAAAGAAATATTTTGCAGTATTCTGTATCTTATTAAACTTTGATATTTATGATTAGCCCCATTTGGCAACACTTCTTTGGCAAAACAAGATAACCTCCTTCACATATTTACCCCGATTTACTTAAAAGCACTTTTCCACTGCATTCCCAAACATGCCCATATATATTGATATGCCATAAACTTTTTTATATGACTTAAGCACCAGGTATTTATTCTACCAAAAGTTATGATATGGACATATTGATTCCAAACAAGGGTGGTTATGGATAAGAGGCATGCATATATATGTCAAGAGTAGAAAATTTGGGATTCCGATCCTATAAATAATGAAGGGAAAAAGAATTGATTCTGGAGGCAATCACGTTTTCAGATGTGGGATGGGCTGCTTCCATTGACTTAAATATGCTCTGCCTACAAATAACATAGCAAAGTTATAAGTAACGCTCAAAATGCAAGCATGCAGATAAATGAAATGTGAGAGACTAATGATCATGAAGAAAGCTAATTGGTGGCTACAGTGCCTCGCATGAAGGAGGTGGAGAGTATATTTGAAGCCAAGAATGACTTGCCAGCGTCTGCTAATTAGTTGGTTAATGCCAAAGTTTCCCATCTTTGGCTGTTGCCGGGGGGTCTGCATGGTTCATATTTGCTCCCTTTTCTCTCTCATACGAGACTCTTAAAGAGCTTTGTTTGTATATAGCATCTAATCTGTGAAATAGTCGTACTTCCAAAACTCAGATATATACCTAGAAATAAATTTTATTTTGATCAACCTCTTGAAGCCTGGGATCCATTCTTACCTATGTAGTTCATGATCTATGCTATTATCTCTCTGAGTTTATAATGTAGAACTGACTGTTTGACTTAATGTTTGGAAGGTTCATAGCCTTGCACACAAACCAAAAAGGCGGGGAAATAGTCGAATTAGTCTGCATCAAGTGTAACTTTCAAAAGCTAAGCAGTTTGATACTAAATATTTTTAATGTAAAATATTACTTTTATAGCTTTATCTAGCATGTATTTTGTATTTTCCTAAATTAGCCAAGTGTAGATATTACTATCTAGGGAACCTTTTCTAGGTGCTATATGGATGAACATGTGAGAGGATTGGACGATGAGACTGAGCGTCACGCTGAGTATGGAGGTAGGAGACAGTGCTGGAGGCTTGGGATTATTTGATGATATAAAGCTTTAATTTATAGTTCATGCATACTGAGTTTTCTTCATTATATTCTTTCTGATTCATATCTTCCTTGTACTTATATGACTTTGTGCTGTAAAAGTTATATTGTATTGATGACCCTAAACATGTGTGGTTAGATTGATCCTTTCTTCCAGGATTTGTGATACCTTCTCTTTGTTTCACACACAAATGAATGAAGCATACATGTTGTTTAATTAGAGTTAGTGACATACCTCTCCAATGGTTAACCGATGAATGAATAACAAGCTAAGGTAAAGCTCATAATCAGGTTCTCCAATTGCAGACTGCAGACCCAAGTGGGGTTCATCATCCGCACATGGACAGGGAAAGCCTTTCATTTGCTTATCTTCTTTAATGGAAGTTTTATTTTCCCAGAATGCATGCAACCTAATTTTGAGCCTAATTCATCCTCAGATAATTGATCCAACCTGTGATAAAAAAGATATACTTCTGTTATATTTTATTTCTTAATCGCACAACCTTAAAAATGATTTCAAAAATAGAAGTATTATAATAATTTGATCTAACTTTTTTGCTCTTCCTACATTTTTTCATTACTTTATACATAAAAATTATATTTATACAGAAAATAATTTTTTATGTTATACCCAACATAACATACGGATAACAAAATTTCAAAGAGTAATTAATTTGAAATATAAGACTGATGAAGAAGACTTATCTACCTCTAAAATTTTTGTTTCAACAAAAATGTTAAATAGGGTCCAAATTGAAAAGCAGAATGTATATAAAGTTTGCAATGATTTAAGAGTGTTGAAAATATGTAATATAATGCCAATATAATTCCAAGAAGAAAAAATAAAAACTTGGAGCCGTAACCCTGCCAATTCCCCTTCCCTTCATAACTGAGAAAGTAGTAAACAAAATTGTACCATACATTATTTTTGACAGCATGTTATGAAGTGTAACATGAAATTCTGCTCGTGAGTTGTATGGGGGAGAGGAAATGAAAACAACATATTCTATCGAATAATATTATTATCATAATATAAGTAATTCAAAATGAAAGATTAAATCGCCATATGCATTAAACTGCATGAGTGATTTAGAAGAAAAATATACTGATCATGAGTGTTATATACTGCTCATGAGTGATTTAGAACAAAAATCACCATATTAGTCTGTAATATATACTGCTCATGAGTGATTTAGAACAAAAATCACCATATTAGTCTGTAATATATACTGCTCATGAGTGTTTCCATTCATCATTTCATAATGAATAATATTCCTCCGATCCTAAATATCAGACCTAGCTAGTGAAAATTATATTACAAACTGTATCCTACCTTTAGGACAAGGTAAGCAATTCTTTCCATGTATCTTTGGAATGATAAGTATACTTTCGTTCCATATTTTCTTCTTTGTACTGTTCTCATCTATCAAATAGTCTAAGAGAAAAGAATTAAGGTCAAACAAACAGGTTTAACACCGATGGCAGCTTTTAGTTATTACTGATCATGATCATGAAAGACAAGAATTTGAAATGAAAGGGAATAATTCAACTTTATTCAGCATCACTAATAAGTAGAGGAGAGGAAACAGAACCAACCCATTTATGCATGTTTAATTTGTAGGTTGGATTTGTAATTTAGTGTAAAAAATACAAGCAAAAGGGTCGATCTTGTGGGACGATAGGCTTAGAAAGTTCAACCCGTTTAGACCTACCAAATTATTTTTTATTTTTATTTCAGACACGTTTATTCTTCCTATATTTGATTGCAAGTTTCAGAAACAAATCAACATTAATTTTTAATTTATTTTTTTATCAATCATGTATCTCACAAAAATCTAAAAATGTGAAAAGAAAAAATACTGTTGAAATAAAAAAAATTTTTACTACTTATCTAATGCATTATATAATAACATATCTCAGTTTTCCTTCAAGTTTTAGAAAAAAATTTTCAAATCAAACACTTATTTTCAGTTATTGTATATGACATAGAAATACATACACATACATATTTTCACTCCTCAAATCTTCATTTTTTCCAATTTATCTAATGCATTATATAATAACAGATCTCAGTTTTCCTTCAAGTTTTAGAAAAAAATTTTCAAATCAAACACTTATTTTCAGTTATTGTATATGACATAGAAATACATACACATACATATTTTCACTCCTCAAATCTTCATTTTTTCCAATTTATCTAATGCATTATATAATAACAGATCTCAGTTTTCCTTCAAGTTTTAGAAAAAAATTTTCAAATCAAACACTTATTTTCAGTTATTGTATATGACATAGAAATACATACACATACATATTTTCACTCCTCAAATCTTCATTTTTTCCAATTTATCTAATGCATTATATAATAACAGATCTCAGTTTTCCTTCAAGTTTTAGAAAAAAATTTTCAAATCAAACACTTATTTTCAGTTATTGTATATGACATAGAAATACATACACATACATATTTTCACTCCTCAAATCTTCATTTTTTCCAATTTATCTAATGCATTATATAATAACAGATCTCAGTTTTCCTTCAAGTTTTAGAAAAAAATTTTCAAATCAAACACTTATTTTCAGTTATTGTATATGACATAGAAATACATACACATACATATTTTCACTCCTCAAATCTTCATTTTTTCCAATTTGAATATCAAAATTTTATATTGTTTTCTACATACAAACTACTTTTCAAAGATCAAATTAAAAATTTATTATTTTAATTTGATCTATATGAAAAAAGTGAAAACATATTAAATATGTCTATGACACGTGGGCTGGCCTATGACTAACAAACTCAAGTGTCTAACTGCAAAATTGAGGAATGGAGACAAAACTTTATTCTACCATTTTATTTATTGTATTAATAACATTTAAACACCATCTTACACTTAATTAAAAATCATGTCACTACTATTAAAAATTATTTTTTTGTACAAATGTTGAAATTTTCATTCATAATATATTGTTATTTTAACTTTATTTCTTTTTATTTACTTTTGATACTATTCATATTTTAATTTAAAAATTTTACTATTTTAAATTAAAAAGAATAACATTTTTTTGAATGGGTTAAAAGCCCGTGGTCAATCCAAACCAACAAGTTTAAGGGTCAAACTTTGGAAGTAGACCCTTTCATGTTAGATGGGTATAAACGGGTCAAACCGAACCATTTTCCCATCTCAACTAATCAAACAAAACAAATTTATCTATTTAATTTCGAGGAGCTCGCAAACAACTTTCAAGTGCTCAGAGCATAGTCATATTACCCCCATAAAAAGGTACAACCATCCTGTCCTTGAGCAAAAAAAAAAGAGGAGGTACAATCGCCCTGTTCATTACTTATGAAATAGATTTATTCACTTATACTTTTAGAAACACGGAAATTGACACAACTTGGAAACGAACATATAATATGATTATGATATTGCCACACAATGACGATTGGTGTTATTTCAGTGTAGCGTAGGGCCAATTTAATGAGTCAAACATTGCATCGAATATGATACTTGTATTTTGTAGCTAATGTTTTTTGCTGTAGGATGCTAAATAATAATATATTATTCTGAAAGACTGATTTCCTGACAAAATTCTCTAACCTGCAACAGTAGTGAACCTCCCCCTCAATCCTTTTTCGCCTGAGAAACTTTTCTCCCCAATAAAGTTATTCCTCAACGGGATCACATTCTTAGCAATCTGTTCTCGATCCGTTTAATGAGTCAGCACTCTATACAAAGAGGTCCCTCCCATATAACTTCTCCCCCTATATACAACCTTTTTTTCCCTTCTGGAGAACCTATGAAATTTGATATTCCAGATTCATTTTTAAGATATATCGATCATTATGGAGAGAGTTCATAAAACAGAGAAAGTGGTTTCATAAACACAGCCCAATTCTAAAAATGCATGAAACAAAATGGAAATTCTATCTCAGAGCCAGATCATTGATCGTACCTGAGCCTTTGCACAGCCACAGAACCAACAGGCATGGGCAAACCATGGTGACAACCCTTCATCTTTGCGAAAAAAATTCTATGCCCACACAAAAAGAGGAATCCAGACATAAAGCCCCATAAGGAAGAAGACAGGTGTGGAGAGTGGAGACCCCAGAAGAGATCCGAACACGTCTTACAAAAAGGGAAGAATTTCATTGAACAGATATAGTGCAGAATTTATCATCACCCTTTTTCACAGGAATAATAACTGTCACTTGCGATCTGAAGGATTTTGAAAACGGCGAGTCAAATTGGGAATAATGTAAGACCATCCACGAGAATCGTCAATTATTTTCCACTAGCGAGTAGCGAGCCCCCACTCGCTTCCTATATATACGGTGGCGTCGATCAAGCGAGATATAGCAAGAGACATGAAGAAACACCTCCATTAGAGGTGAATGTAAGGTCAGAGAGTTTTTCATGAAGTGGACGAGAGTGGAATGGAGCCAAGGATGACTTGCCGGAGAAGGAAGCCCTCATGAATTGAGGCTTGCGGCTTCGATGTTGTTGGGCTGTGATTTTCCCGGCAAGTCCATCCTCTGGCTACATTTGGCTTTCTTCTTCTCATGGAAGATTCTCATGACCTCTTCTTATCACTTGCATTTTTGTTTCCAGTACAAAGCCTAGAGCATTGCTGCCGGCAAATCTAATGGTGGGGCCTATCTGTGAAAGGTTACATACTCCGTTTTCCTTTTTGTTTTCTTTTCAAATGAAAGGTTATAGTGTTGATATAGTTAGAGAGCACCTTACAGATTTATCGTGTGTGTTTGAGAACTCCGTTGGGGGAAAGAAGTTTACGGATTTCTAGATGGTTTTATGGATTTCATTATGGTTTTTATGAATTTTAAGATGGTTTTATGAATTTATCGTGTGTGCTCCATCATTGTTGAAATGCAAAACCACAGTTAGCATTACACAATAATTGAAAATACATATAGCAATACACTGTACGTAAAGTAGAAAATATAGTAGATATAGTTTTTCAGGGCCTTCGTGTATGGCATCAATACTTGTTTCTACAACACCTTAATTGATCTTGAACTGATGAAATTAATCAAGTGTCTGATGTTACTACTAAAAAAAGGTTTGCCCCTTTCCTCTCCCAAAAAGAAACCATATTTATATGTTTAGCATGAAAAGGATACCCAAAATCTTCTAAAAGATATCACACCTTTGGTCATATCGTTTTCAGCACATCACCACCACAAGAAGGAGTCGAATCGTTGCTTCAATCTTAATAAAGTGAGGAGTACCTTTTTGCCAAAATTTGATACCATAGTACCACACCCTTTGCATAGTTTCTTGACTACAGAGCTTGTTGTCTGCTCTAGTAAATCAATGATTAAGTTCATTTGGGAATGCGGTGGATAAGTACCTTTACGTAAGTCGAGGTAAATATATGAAAGAGATTATCTTATTTTATGAAAAAACATTGTTGAACAGGCTTTTAGAGAATCCAAAAGCATTACCAAACATGACTATTATAAATAGAAGTCTTGTTTCAACTTGTATGAACGCCATTTATTCAACAATAATCACAAACCGACACAAATAAGTCTATCCAGAATAAATGGTGTGTAGGAATGGCCCAAGCTTCTCTCATGATTAAAAACATCTTTGACATTCAAGACTACGTTTCTTCTATCCCAAATGAGGTTCTAGTTAGCTCAACTGCCATCATTTTTTATTGAGAAATTTAATCTTAGATCTCAAATAAGAAAGTTATTTAAGGAATGGTCCCATGGATAAAAATATTTAATAAGAGGTTCCATTGACAACATAAGATGTTGTCAACACAGCGCATGATGTTGTCAATTGGAACCTCATTAAATATTTTCTTCTATGGGACAATTCCTTAAATAACTTGCTTATTTAGAACCTAAGACTAAATTTCCCTTTTTTATTCAAGTGTAGCAGCCACCTTTCAAGTCATACAATGAGTCTTCTCTTATTAGTTCGCCACTTTTAATTGTTATAGGTGAAGTGCATCAAAACTATCATGACAATGAATAATAGAGGAACAGATTAACAATGGTTTCTAATGGAAGGTTCTTATAGTTATAATAATGGAGATTTTTAATCTTCCAATAGTGGTATGCTCTCACTAAAAGAATGTAGAAGGTGCATTTAGTATGACCAAATTTAAAATATGTGAGCCTCTAAATTAAAAAGATCTTTTTAAAAAAATAGCAAAAGAAAATTTGATGAGAATCACTTTCATTTAGATGTGTCAATGCTTAAATCTAATTTTGATGATACTACAGATATGATTTTAGTTTTTTCTTAAACTATATAAGCTACGACACTGCAAATATATATATATATATAATTACATACCTCTCCATCGGATCAATAACATTTTATTTTTATTATGAATGTAATAAAATTTGTTATTGCTCCAAACTGATTAGCCCCCTTTTAAAATAATTATTATGGAGTTTTTTTATTTAAAAATAATTTTTTTATGATTTTAATAAAAATAAATATTTAATAATTAATTTAAAAATAATCATTCTTCCGTCTTTCATGAAAATGATAGTAATCGAGTTCAAGTGATACAATTTTTTATAAAAAATTATTTGCAAAATAAGGTGAGTACATAATTTATAAAATCTTACATGATAAGCGTGTTGATAGATTATTCGAACCTTATTGACCACAATTTTTATATGTACACATGTTTTCATTTTCATCCATGTCTCCTGTAACTATCTAGATTCATATTATTAGAGATTTTATATATATTCATTAAACAAATTAGGGATTGATCAAATCAATCAGGTATTAATAATAGATATAAATGTATAGGTTCCTCATTTATGTCTATATAAAACATTTTAATGTACATATCAATTTAATGAGTTCAGATTATTTACTTCTTATATGATATTACTCTGCAAAAAAATTCAAATTATTTACTCCTTTTCTGTTATTATTTGTGAGTGCTATTTGATTTCTCGTTCTCCATTTAAGAGACAAGTGAGAGAGCATTACATATCTTTTTTTTTTATGATCTCCATATGTTGGTTTTAGTTCAGATTTTGACTTTTTTTTTTATCATGTTTTGTCATTTGTATTGTTTTTTATTGTTTTAAGTTTGTAAAAGCATTCTTATAATTTGATTGGCTTGAGTATTGTTATTTGTTAGAAGCATTCTTTGCTTTTGTTTGGAGAATTGGGAGTTTCTTTTTCCTTTTTTTAGTATCTCTGTAACTTGTTTATTGTTTCTTGTTCACTATTTGAATGTAATCATTTGATTAGTGACATTTATTGATAATTCAAAGTTCATTGTATCAAGTGCAAAAGAAGCCTATAGAGCTATGCCTTAGTCAGCATAAGAAATTATATGAATCTTCCAACTAATGAAAGAAATTGCTATTGTTATATCATTGCTTGTAAAATTATGGTATGATATTAAAGCTGTTATACAAATAACTTTTAATTCCATGGTTTATGAGTGCACAAAACATATTGAAATTGATTGTCATGTCATTTGTGACAAGATTAATAAGAACTTCATTTCTAAAAGATTTATGCAATCAAATGACCAACTAAATGATCTCCTAATGAAAGTATTGGGTGGGACACGAGTGGGATATATTTGTAACAAGTTAGGCTTAATAGACATGTAAGCTTCAACTTGAGAAGGAGTATTAGAATCATATGATTAAAGATTTTGTGTATATATAGGAAAAAACCAGAGATTGATCAAGATTAAGCAATCAATCAGGGATTGGACAATTATAATATTATATAGACATAAATGTGTAGGCTTATCATAACTCATATGTATATAGACTCTCGTTGTGTACTTATCAATTTAAAAGGTTCAGATTATTTCCCCCTTCTTTGATATTTCTTTACAAAGAAATTCAGATCATTTGCTCCCTCTTTGTTATTACTTTACAGTTGATTATAATTTTTTTTATTTCCATCATTTTTCCTATAAATATTTATGGCGTTCTTGCAAGTTAATAAAAACTTTGCATATCATTATTTAGAAAATAACGTACACAGGTCAATTGCACAAGCGAGTGCTAGTAGCAATATCGGTCACAACAGCCCAAAACCCGGATCGAATGGATTACAAGGCCCAATAAAAGCCCATAGATCAGTTCGTTTTGGGCCCCTCAAACGGGGGCCCACAAGGATAATAACAGGCGCACACGTCGTTGTTACAGTGGGCCTGCCCATCTTTGTGATTTTTGTGACACCAATTCTCACAATCAGCACAGCCCTTGTTAAAATCTGCACATATTTTATCTGCTTCCACTATTTCTACCATCATCCCAGCTGTACAATAATAACAATAATAAAGCATTCAACAATTAGCAAATTTAAAAAATAGTTTCAAAAAAAATTGGAAGGCAATAGATAATAATACGAAATCGCAATACTTACATCAAGTTCCTTATATAAATTATATCAAATTCCCCCGTGTGTCCTTTTTTTATCTTATTTTATAAATAAATGATAATATTTCAAAACTCATACATATATATATATATGACTATATGTTATTGAAGAACTTGATGTAATAAATATAAGAAAATTGATATAAGTATTTTTCAATAAATAAATTTTAGATAGACTTGTGGTTAATAACATATGATTCAATGATAAAAATAAATAAATAACATGGGATTATTTGCGCAGTTTGTGAAGTTTGCAAAATATTGCATTTAAAGTACAAATAATTATTTGTACATAATTAAAACACTTGACTTCTTCACCAAAAAAAAAAAAATAAAACACTTGACTTAAATTCACCCAGCCTTACATATTTCATGTCCATCTCTTTTAAAAAACTAATAACTGATGAATGCAACATGATAATCTCTACTAGGAGAATTTAATAATCATTGAGAAATAATTATTTGACAAAAATTATTATCCAACGATAATTACATTATCTAAATAAAGATTATAATTTTATTGTAAACATTATTGAATGGCCTAATTTTTATATTCATTGACATAACAAAATAATTAAATACAGAAGAAAAGGTCAAAAACCTGCTAGAACAAGAAGTAGGAGCACGAAAAGACGAGGAAGATTAAAAGATGAAGCCATCTATTTGCGGTTCCTTAGTCAAATTATTATTGTGCAGATCCTATGGGGTTCTTGCTTCCCAGTGATGTTGCTATTTAGCTGCATGAGGACTATATATATATATATATATAATTCATTGAAGTTATGTTCATGAGGTAAAAAGGTCAATTTCGTTTCCCATATTAATTAAGGCATGGATTTCAAATTTGGAAGATCCATAATTGTTTTGGATTCTCAATTATTAATTGTTTTGTTTCTTTTCTATTTTTGGCCTTGCTTCTTTATTCTCTAGAAAATTTCCCCTTCAATCTTCATATTTTCCCTTTCTTGTTTCAACAAATATTTCTTTTATTCTGTTAGATATTGTGCAGCACCTGTTCCTATTACTACTTGCTACTTTGGAAAATATGCCATGATCTGGTTCTCATTGAATTACCTTTCTTGTTTTTGTCATAAACATTTTCTTTTCAAATCCTTTCTTCCTTATTTCACCATTGTTTTGATTAATGGTTCCTTTTAATTTTTTAGATATTTTATAATTTTTTAGGGGAAATCATTTCACTGCCATATATAATTTTTCTCAATTTTCAATTTGGTTGCTACACATTTTTGTATTCAGTAGAGAAAGTATAAATACATGTAAAATGTTTTTTTAAATATTATGTAAATAATTTAAATTTATGATAAAATCTGGACACATTTTAAATTTTTTTTAACAAAATTAGTGTGTTTTTTTAAGGAAGAATGCCAAAAAATACCTTTAAAATTGTAAAAGGATAAATTAGGGTTTAAATTTTCATAATTACAAATTAAGATGTTGGATCAAATAGAGATGTCAAAATATTAAGTAAAAACCACATTGCCCCTGAGTTAAACTAAAGATAAGGGCTTCATTTGAATGAGAAAGAGTTCATTCAAACAGGCTTTCAAAACCGATATCCGTTATTATCATTCCCTACTTCATTTTTATCATTCCTATTCCGTTTTTGTCAAAAAAGTTCATTCGAGTGATTTTTGAAAATTTTCAATATTAATATTGAATATTCATTCAAATATTCAGAAGATGATAACTTCATTTGAATCGATCATAGAATTTATTCGAATGAACTTTCAAAACAAATTTCTATTGTTGCCATTCCCTACTTCATTTTTATCATTCCCTATTCCATTTTTATCATTCCCTCCGGATTTAAAAGCTCATTTGAATGAACTTTGTAATTCATTCGAATAAACTTTGTTAATAAAAACGGAATAAGGAATGACAAAAATAGAGTAAGCAATTACAACAATAGAGATTGGTTCTTAAAACTTATTTGAATGAACTTTACGACTCATTCGAATGAAATCATTATTTTCTGGATATTCAAATGAACATTTGAAATGAGTATTGCAATTTTTAAAAACTTATTGGAATGAACTTTGTGACAAAAACATAATAGGGAATGACAAAAATATAGTAGAAAACGACAACAATGGATATTGGTTTTGAAAGCTTATTCAAATGAATTTTGTTGACAAAAAGGAATGGGGGATAAAAAAATGGAGTTGGACATGACAAAAACAAGGAGAATGGTTTTAAAAGCTCATTTAAATGAATTATGATTCATTCGAATGAAGCCCTCATTTCCGATTTAACTCGGAGGCAATGTAGTTTTCCTCCAACATTTTGAAATCCCTATTTGGTCCAGCGTCTTGATTTGAGATTATGAAAATTCGAAACCCTGATTTGTTATTTTACAATTTTAAAGGTTTTGTTTTGTGTATTCTCCCTTTGTAATAAATATTTCGAAAAAAATATTAGCAAATTAAATCCGAAACTTATTGATTGCAACCTCTACCATCCTTTCAATAAATAACGATGGTAACAGCATTTGTGGAAGATAACTCGAATGTGTAAATTGTTAAAATTAAAAAAAGAAAAGAAAAGAAGCAAACTCTTTCCATACGTCATATAATTCTTGCTGTTTACTTAGAAATAACAGACATATTAAATGGGCCCATAGAAAAGATCAAGCCCGTAATTCAATCCCTTATGGGCCCATCGGAGGATGGCCCACATGGATAATTTTATTATTTTTATTCTATATTAAGACTAATTTTTGGATTTGAGAGAACCAAAATTACTCATCTTCCTCGTGCCCAAGAAAGAAAGAGAACTAATTACCTTTCTTGAGTTTCTTCATTTTCATATTTTTCCCTTCTTGGTTCACCATCTGTCTATTTTTAATATTTGTCTCTTTTTAATTTCTTAGACATTAAACTCATATTTCATATTAAAATATGATTTTTTTATTTGTTAAATCAACAATAATTTGGATTCCCGTCTGTGAATTAACTCTCTTCCTTTTGTTCAATTAATTATTTCTTTCATTTTTTATTTATTATGTAAGCAATTGAAATTTGCAAAAAAAAATATTGAAGATTTTTAAAAATCTTACAAATGTAGTGTATTGATAGATAATTCAAACATTTTTTAATCATCGAAACATTAATCCGAAACTCATGACTACAGCCTCTATATTGTTTGTTATTTTTAATTTTTAGTGCTACCCATTCAAGAAAAATTAATGATATTTTTTCTTAAAATGGTGACAGAATTTGTGCGAGGTAACTCAAATATGTGATTGTGAAAAGACGAACGGGAAAAAAGGCAAACACTTTTAATAATTTATATAATTGTTTATTTAGAAATAACAGACATGGCAATTGCACAAGCTGGAAGCACTGTCGTTATTACAAAAGCCCAAGACCCTGATTGAATGGGCTCATCACAAAGCCCAGTACTACTGTTCAGTTCGTATCGGCCCAATAAATAATAGGCCCACATGGATAATTACAGGTACAGAGGCCCAAGTTACATGTGCCTTGCCCACCTTCGTGGTGTTTCTTGCACCACGCACGGTTCCTATCACCATCCCACCTGTAAAATCACAAAGCCTTTCCTTAGCATATTCTCATGCAAGGGTAAAGAAGTGATTCCAGCATCAAAATTTTTCACCAAGAACACTCTTTACAATTGAACTTTAAATTGGGCAAACGTAAACACAATCTTTTAATAACGGAGCAATTTCAGTAATTTCGTTAAATTGATTCAAATATCCGTTTATTTTAACTTATCATTAGTTAGTACGTGGACAGCTACAGGATCATCAACTCTGCTACCTTTGAATAAAGAGATTCAGAAGTTAGTCAAAAATTCAAAATGCATATATTTCTAGTCAATTATAAATTTAATGAAGTGATGATTTCTCACATATTATGCATTAATAATATACTTTTTTAACTAAGTACATGCACTTTTTAAAATTATAGTGAATGTTTTTCATAATATAAATTTGAAAATTATGATTCTCTACGTTGTTACGAGGTATCGGTATCCTCCATTAAACGCAACCAATTGATGGATTTCTTGTATCCTCCACTAAACGCAACCCGTTGATGGATTTATTAACATAATGGACATAACAAATTTGATTAAATAAAGAAGGCTTGACCTATTGAAATAAGAAGAAGAAGTGCATTGATGATGCGAGAAGGATTGAAGAAGGAAGCCATGTGCTTGTAATTTTGAAAGCCAAGTTTTTATGTATAGTGTATTGACTTGTGTGTAAAACAAGTAGTTGATCATGGGGTATTTATAGTTCTATCACAACTCACAAGTTTTTATTAATTAAATAAAAAGGTTACCAATATTATTTTTATTTCATATTAAGACTTAATTATTGGATGTGAAAAAAAAGCCAGATTACTTGGATTCTCTCTTGAATCACTTCTTTTGCCCTTGCTTCTTGCTTAATTCTGTTCATTTCCCCCTTCTTGCCTTACTTTTACTTGCTTTTGTTCTACAACACTTCCTTTCATATTTTTTCTTTTTCTTTTTGTGTATTTCACCCTCTCTTTTTTTTCATATCCACTTATTGCTTGGATATTGTTTAATTTTATGTATATACCTAATTTTTGTTTTTGGATTTGGGGAATCCACCACAATGATTTGAATTATAGAGCTCCTTCCCCCATATTTTCATTTTTTTTTCTTTCACAATCTCCCTTTTTAAATAATTATCTCTTTTAATTTCTTAGATATTGTGTATATTATGTGAATATCTAGAATTTATGATAGCGTGTAGGCTAATAACAAAAATCTTAGGCATCATCAATAAGTTGATCCTAATGATAGTATTTTGATCATTTTGGCACGAGGTCCTGAATTTGAGTTTGTGTAATTGCAAAAATACCTTTGAAAATACTACTTTTAGGTAGACATGAAATACTTGAATTTAAGCTAATCAAATAGTCAAATAAAAAAACGAAGATACTAGGCATTAACCGTTGAACATTTATAAAATATTGATTCCAGTTTTTTTCTTAAAAGCATTTAGGCTTTGTTTCGTTGGGGGAAGGGATGGAAGGAGAAGAAAAATGATCCTTTTTCCCATTTGGTATGAAAAATTGGAGGGGAGGGGAGCCAAATTTTGGCTCCCCAATCTCTCGCCTCCCCTTATTTTGCATCCATCCAAAATGGAGTTTTTTTGGAGGGATGCAAAATATCATAACTAATACGCCCTCAACACTCTTTGTCCAACTTCCCACACTTCATTTTTCCAATATTCATATCTACTTCATTGTGTGTGGATAGGAGCGATGTAGATAGAACAAGTTTTTCTAGTTTTTATTTTTTCAGTGTTTCCTAAGAATAAGTTTTACTTTATTTGGAATACTTGGAAGCAGTGATGTGGGCAGAGAATAAAGGAAAGAAATTAGTTAAATCCTTTTTGAATTATTTAAGTAAATTATATGAATGAAATACCTTAATAATTGTTTTAATTAATTAAATAGAAGGAGGGATTAATTTTTTTGAGTAAAAACTAATTTAAATAAATTGTATAAGTAAATAAATATAAATCAATATATAAGGGTAAATTGGCAAATTTGTCATTAACTTCCCTCCCTTCACCTCCTGAACCAAAAAAAAGATCATTAAAAATCATTCCCCTTCCTTCCTATCTAACCAAACCAAACAAAATAACCTTATACCCTTCTATCCCTTACCTTTCTCTCCTATCCATCCCCTCCCTTTCCCCTACATCAAACCAAACAATTAGTAATATAATTACAAGCCACATTTCGATCTTATTTGGACGTAAAGTTGAAAATAGCTTTTACAGATTCTGAGGTAAAACGTAGGGTTTGGAGAATAAATTTTGGAAAATAGTTTTTACAAATTCCGAGGCAAAACTTAAGTTTTGAAAAGTGATTTATATTTGGGAAGTTATTTTGGATAAACGGTGGAAAAAGTGACTTTTTAGTAGAAATGATTTTGGAAAAGGAATTTTGAGTAGAAGTGAAAATTGAAAAGTAATTTATGTTTAGATAAGTGTTTGAAAAGTGACTTTTTTTAAAAGGTGAAACCGTTTGGATAAACTTTTGACAAGTGATTTTTGGTGATAAATTACATTTTTCTATATTCATATATTTTATTTTAACTATTTGTGATAATTTTGATGATAAAGAAAATAATTAAAAATAAGAAATAGAGTAAATGAAAATAAATGTAAATTAAATATTAAGAAAAAAAGAAAATTTCTTTTAATTAACTACTAATACCACACAAATAATTGCATCATACAATTGTTCAACTAACAAGTAATATGAAATAATTAATTTAATCATAAAGTCTCTACAATTTAATCTCTAATTGCATCACGAACATGCTGCATATGAGTTGAAGATGATGTTATATTTGGTGACGACGACTCTCCTATGTCAGGAGCATCAGTGTCTTCGACAACACTTTCATTTTCAGCTCTCAAAAAATCCTCGTCGGTCTCAGAATTTCTTCTAATAAAATTATGTATAGCCATTGTGGCACATACAATACGAACTTGTGTTTCGAACTTGTATGCTCGCATATTTCGTAAAATCGCAAATCTGTTCTTCCAAACCCCAAAGGTTATTTCAATTGTACACCTCAAACTTGAATGGTAATAGTTGAAGGCCTCGTTACTATTTCGAAATCCCGGTTGTCGTCTAAAGTCTCCAAGGTGATAGCGGTGACGTCTATAGAGGCCGAGATATCCCATTGGTGTTGGATAGCCAGCATCAACCAATAATATTTTCCTGGAGGTGGATGGGGGAAATTCATTAAAGGATCTGAGAGTGCAGCGTGGAAAATACGAGCATCATACGCAGTACCTTCCCAACCCGCTAAGACGAAGGTAAAACACATATCCCAATCACAGACAGCCATGATATTTTGTGTTGGAAAGCCTTTTCTGCCGATATACTTATCTTTCTGGGCAACCCTAACTTTACATTGTACGTGAGTACCATCGATTGCCCCTATGACATCCTTAAAAAATGACCAATATCGTTGATCATTGCATATATTTGGATCGTATTGACAAAACAGTGGGTCTTTTGGTTTGATAATCTCGCGGGATAAACCAATGGTAGCATTCAATACCTTATGAAAACGTCTACTGATAGTTTCTCTTGAATGTTGAAACCTTTCTTGTACCATCCTATTACAGTGTCCATGGCCAACTATGATCAAGAATAATGCAACCATCTCTTGAACACCCATGAACCTAGACATTTGTAACCCGTGTTCAATCAACTTAGAGCATAAAAGGTTGAATGTACGTTGTTCCATTCAAAACAATTCATGACACCGTGTAGGATGGCCCTGCAACACTTCTTGCACCCAGGAATGACCTGCCTGTGCTCTTGTTCTACACGGCTCTTTGCAATCATACTGACTCACATATTGAGACATTAGTTCACCTAACTGTAGATGTTGTGCCATCCGTTCATTTACAAGTGAAAACAATTGTGATGGATCCACTTCATTATCGACCTCAACTTCATCTATTTCATCGTTTTCCTCATCCTCCATCCAACCTCGCATCACCTCATTCCAATTAGCCATAAACTATATAACCTGTTCGCCGTTAAAGAAAAGTGTTAGGATAAAATATTTAAGCAAGTTCTTACAACATTCAACAAAATACATTAGTTAGAGTTGTAAGCAAGTTCCTACAACATTCACCAAAATACACTTTTAGTTGTAAGTAAGTTCCTACAACATTCACCAAAATACATAGAGCCATAGGCAAGTTTCTACAGCATTCAACAAAAAAGATAAGTAATAATGTTATACGAAAGTTCCTACAACATTCACCAAAACACATAAGGGAAGCAAGTCCCTTCAGGAAGATGGACGTGGGTTGTAAGCAATGAAATGTAACCACTCCACTAACAGCCGCCTATCTTGTCTTAGTCCAGCATATATTTCCCTAATTGACTTGGATGCCAATAGATTACAGCATCGGACAAAAAGATCAGTGTCTGAAGCAACTTCCTCAACAGTGACTAGCTCTGCAGACATCTCCTGAATTGACGGTATCTTAAGCTCCTGTTCTTTCCACAACTTCATTGCACCAGCTGTATCCTCAGATGCTAAGGCTATCCTACTGACTGCATCTGCTATTTTCTGTGAGGCGGGGCCTTTCTTCTTTTTCCTGTCCAACCCTTCATCCTTTTTCCTTTTGTGAAGACTTCCGGAACCACTTGGCCCACTAGGCACACTAGTCCTGATTTGCAAACCTTGCAAGTCAGACATCACCCCTGCACTATGTGCACTGAACTGCTCATCCTCATTGTCCCCCGACCCTTCTGAAAGATCCATAATGGGTCGATACACATTGTCCTCATCAGTTGCTTGTATCGGGGGCTGATCGGCAGATGGTGCAAACATGTCTTCTCCAGAGGCCAGCACACTCTTGAATATCATTTTCAACTCCTCAGCATTCCTTAAACCTCTGTACCTAAATTTCTTATACTCAGGGTTTTCCTACATTCACACACATTAATCAAAATTAGGGCCTCAAATGCAAATAAAAAAGCAAATCATATACGTAAGTTAATAATGCACCTGTCTCTTTCTTTCCCACCAATTATCATCTGCCACGATCCTATTAGTGGCAGGGTCAAAGCCAACTCCGGTCTCTCTACATAAGTTCTCCCATGTCCTCCATTCTTTACGCAGACTATCATACTTATTTTTAATTTGTCTTTTATCGTAGGTTTTTCCTATTTTTTCATTGAATCCATTAATAATAGCCTTCCACGCGCCTTTGTTGAATGATGATCCTACACGTTGTCTTTTATTGCACTGCTCAATGCATTCCTTTTTGAACACATCTGTTGATCTTTCATCCCATGATGCTTTCGTTCTTTCTTTGCGTTTATTAGTATTTACCATTCTAAACCAATTACGTACGTCAGTTAATCAGATATTAATCATATAAGATATTATTAATCAGATAAGAATAGATCCTACACGCTGTCTTTATGATCCTGAAGTGTAAAAACTATCAGAAGCTGTAATGATTAAGCTGTAATAAGATAAGAACATATCCTACACGCTGCCATCACAATATTTCTTGTACTAATTAAGATGTATCTTCTAATTAATCAAGTTTCTGTTTTCTGTAATGATTAAGCTGGGTAGATAATTAATGCATCAGCTTTTTCTCAACCTAAACCACCCAGTTCCATATTAAGAATGAGAAGGAAAATTGTTTTCTCAAAATTTTGTTTTCCACCAGCATCAAACTTACTGGTGGAAAAGGAGAACAAATCACTAGGTCCACTTTTTTTTATTTTGGTTGAGGCAGTAATAACATTTTAGATCTTTTAATGTCATGCATTAAGAAATGTAGAGAAAAAAATGGTGCCAACAAAAACTGTGTGGGGGGTTATTTTTCTTAAAATCTCTCTTTTAATATATTATATGTAATCAATGTTTGAATAAAGTACATATAATAAATTTATAACTTAATAAACTCCTATGCCACAAAATGAAGCCAGCTTTTTTATTTGCTCCCCCCTCCTGAGATCCACTCAAATGTACTGCTCAATGCATTCCTTTATAACTTAATATAAGTCTTCTTTCATTTGCTCCCCCCTCCTGAAATCCATTTAAATCACATAATCTTTCCTTTTTATTTAGAAAAATTTACACTCCTTTCCTTGGCAATTAATAACCCAATGTGCTATACCAACATCAGGTACAGCGAAAGACAAGTTACAATTACACCCAGATTTCTGTAATAAACCAATGTGCTATACCAACCAATGTGCAATACCTAAGGATTTTTTTTTTTGGAAAACATAGCAATTTGGATAACAAGCAGGAATAAGCAAAACAGTTCCAAGTCCAATTCCACTCATGCTATAACAAACATCTATTTTCTACCTTGCTGAAATCAAAAGCTAACAATCAAGTTAAAACAAATGTAAGAGAACAAAGTGCAAGACTAATGGATAACAAAACCAAGAATCTATATGAAAACACACCTTGGTAGATGAAGGCTTTTTAACAATAAAACTTACTTTGGAAGAGCAAGTACCAGAAAAGCATAAGTTATTTGTATGTCTTCCAAATATCTAAGTTTCAGGACAACTAAAAGCAAAAGATAAGATAACTTTGTTTCAGGGCAACATAAGTTATTTGTATGTCTTCTAAGCATCTAAGTTTCATCTACTCTTTAAAAGGCAACCCATGAGGTTTAATGGAATCGACATCCCAAGATTCTAAGCTAAAAAATTTAATCACCCATCAGTTGTCTGTTTCTATTAAAGTAATACAAAGATACATACAGACAGGCCTAAAACTTGGTGAACATGAATGCCAAAGATTCATACAGACAAGCCTAAAACTTGGTGAG
The DNA here is from genome assembly GCA_025593235.1 of Vachellia pachyceras. NCBI lineage: Eukaryota > Viridiplantae > Streptophyta > Magnoliopsida > Fabales > Fabaceae > Vachellia > Vachellia pachyceras. The sequence continues at coordinate 8,622 of JANTPZ010096113.1, read as the reverse complement.
CATGAGTGCATAAATCTTCACATACATAAGCCCAATACTCACATGCATGAATCGAAGAATTACAGAATATGTGAACAACAAAAAGACACAAACAGAATATGTGAACAACAGCAAAAAGCATGCTTTTACAGAATATGTGAACAGAATATGTGAAAAAATAGCTAAACATTCAACAAAAAGCATGCTTTCAGAGAATGAACAAGCATGTCAAAAGCATTATGCTGCAGAATATATGAACAAAATATGCAGAATATGCTTTTACAGAATAGCTAAACATTCAACAAATAGCTAAAGATGTGAACAGAAGTGCTGCTTCGTCTGGAAAACAAACAAGCATGGCAAAGCAAAGACAGAGAAGGAAGGAGTTGAAAAAAAACCAAGCATTATGCTGCAATGCTTGCTGATAGGAAGAAAAAAAATGAGTATATGTCAACTAACTTGCACAAATTGAAAATATGTCTGAGAAATCGAGAGTTCTTACCTGTGTGTAGATGACAATGAGACGATCAGCTGAAGTGAGACGGCAGCACGAACCAGATCTACAGGAAAGGGAACAATGCAGCAGCGAAGAGGGTGAGAAAAGCAAGGTATGCAAACGATACATATCTGAAACACATACAGGAGAAGAAGAGAAGACATACCTTGAGTCGACAGCAGCTCAATGCGACTGGAAGCAGTGCCGAATGGGCAAAGCTACGAGGTGGTCGGATTTATGGGCACAGATGGAAGGTGTTCAAATTTAATTGCTCAACTGTCAGATTAATGCTCCAACAAACTCCACAACTTGCCGTTAATGCTCCAACCAACTCCACTGGAAACCAGTCTTGTCAACCGCTCACTCCGCACCGTGCATTTTCCCCAGCCGTGGAGTCATCTAGCTTATATCGAGAAGCTCCTTCCATGCGTGAAGCCCTTCTGCGACGCCGCCCATCCAAACACTCACATTAGCTTTTACAGATTCCGAGATAAAAAAGTGGGTAGGAAAGAGGAAAGTATGAAAGAAAAAGAGAGAAAAAGTAGGAAAGAGGAAGGAGGAAAAAGTAGAAAAGAAAAAACCTAGGTTTCAAATTGAGGTTTTGTAACCAAAATAGCTTTTGGAAAAAAAAATTTTGCTTGGACAAAACTTCAATTTTGAGGTAAAATCTAGGTTTTGAAACCAAACTTAACTCTCAAAAGTGGTTGCCAAACCAACCCGAATTCATCGGGTTTTGGGCTCTCTTCAGAGGGGGCAGATTAGGTGAAAGGAGAGAGATGTCTTGTTCAGAAGAAAAGACGGACGCTTTGAGATAGAAGAAGAGAGAGATCGGGCTAAAATTCTTATGTTCTCCCTGCATAAATAAGGGTTTTTTAAAAAAAATCTAAAACGTTTGAATCTCAACGCAAAAGGCTTTTTACCTTCCTTCTGCTAACCCAAGTAACAATGGACAGTAATCCATAGGTATAACAAAAAATAAATTATCTTCTAATTAGTTTCTCCAACCGAGAATCAAATTTATCAGTTTTCTGCTATGCAATACATTACATGTTCTGAACTTAAAAACAGTTTTAACTGTCATAGCTACAGTACGTAAAGAGAGTATCGTTTGTTTTCGTGATCTTCTCTGGAGGAAGAATAATTCGTAATTTAATACGAAAAGGAATCACAACTTGATGATACGAAAGGAACAAAACTCAATTCTGTTATTCATATCTAACGCTGTTTCAAATTACACATCAATCAGTAGTGATCATCTTCAATCCTAAAAGGGCAGCATCCATCAGAACTGAGGTGCAAGTTTCTAAAGAAGCAATGTGATGCTATATTCTTAACTAAACAATGTGCAAATTTTACAAAGATTGGCCACCATAAATCATACGATCCCCCAAAAATTTGTGATGGAACTAGAAGCACTGATAACCCAAAATGGAAAGAAAAGTTCAGTCATCTATCCTCAAGGAAGCAACACTACCTCCTCAGCCTCTGGTCCAAATTAGGTCATGCCCTGATGAAGTGCTTGTTCCCATGGCATCCAGATCCCAAGAATGGGGGCTGACAGGCAATCAAGCCACAATAATATGATGCAATTTACAACACTCATGCTCTATGAGAGACATGGAGGCCGAAAGCAACAACTGATTCGACCAAAGAATCGAGTCAAAAATAGTTGGCTCAAACTGATGAGTAGTTGGCAAAAAGATGCAACAATTTGTCTACTGTTTCAGGAGTGAACTTCCTGGCAAATAGGTAACATGGTTTCTGAAGCCCATTCCACAAGCAAGGCCATCTTTGCACCTCTTTCTGTAGAAACACAAGTTTTTTGTTAGGTTACCCTGTGCAAATTGAATAGAACCAATCAGGAGGGCTCTCAAATACCATACCTTCTCATCGCTGGTGACATGCACACTTACATCAATGGACTGCAAGTGCAGAAAAGAATTGTGAAAATCAAAATTTCAAGAATTATATGAGTCAAATATTGGAAATGTCCACTATTCTCATCCTCATTGAGAAATGGAAGCTTCAAGGAGTTTCCACAACAGAATTACATAACGCAATGGTGGGATGACAGAACTACTAAAACGTGAATAATCAAAATGTGACGGGTTAGCAGAGACTTGACATATGCTCAGCCAAACTACAGTTCTCAGATGAAATACACAACTCACAAAAACAGAGATCAATAACGCTCATAGATTTGCTACATAAGTTGCAATTTTAACAGAATTATACCGTAATATTCTTCAAAAGCTCGTATGTTACATCCTGAGCCCTATAAGATTTTGGATGCCATTTTCTTTCAGACCAGTCTACATGGGTTATTGACCAGTTTGCAATTCCTTTAGGATCAATTATCTGAATTACAAGTAACACAATCAGTAGTTGAAGGTCAAGCAACTTTGAAAAACCAAAAAAGGACGTGCATTTAAGGTGAAATGCTCACGTGAAAGAAAGTTGGCAAATAATGTTCATCAGCAATACAGTTCTTCCCCTCCACACCAGGCTGCAATCATCAAGAACTTTAACATCAATAATTGAACAGTTCAACCAAATATTAGAAACATCTAACATCAGAATTCCACAGAAATATGAGACACATGACTATATACAGAATTTGCTTATCAGCCCTACGTTGTTTAGGATGATCAGGTGTCTCTTTCCTAGTTCCAGTGGCAATGCACATCAGGGACTCAATTTTCAAAATAAAAAAAAAAGAACTAAGTGCACATCTCAAGGGGATGAATATTATGGTATGCCAGAATTTCAACATTTTTATGCAAACTTATGGTGCAAGTCTTCAGTTAAAAATTATAGAGATTGCAAAGCTTCTTTATCTAGAAGTAGCGCTGATTTTGTCACTCAATAGTGACTTGCACACATTATAAAAAAATCCTTCTAACATTATAAAAAAATCCTTCTAAGCTAATGCTCATCAAACTGCTATATGATGGATTCCTTATTTCTTTTTTTTCTTTTTTTTTTTTGGGTGAAATGATGGATTCCTTATTTCTCTTGTTATCAACAAAATACATAAAACCCACTGTTCGATTACTCCTTGTGTGGAGCTAAAACTCAATCAATAAACATATTATTGCATATGAAATCATATAGGTAAATCATATAGGTTCCCATATACAGGACACAATCAAAAGCTCAGACACAAGACACATAATGAAATATTATATACACTTTCCATAGTTTGCTGACAAAGCAACTTTAAGTTAAAAGTTTGTATAGTCCAGTTAACAACATGAGACCAAATATCAACAATAAACAAAATTTCTTTCAAATTCAAATTTAGCCATATTTAAGAATGACTTCACCTGGCAGTAAGTACGGAATTTTGAGTAATATAGATTGTCAGCCATGATTATAACAGCATGCTGTCGCTTCACAGAAAACCACTGCAGGAAAAAGTGGAACCGGGACATTTAAATATGCAACATGTATTTAGAGTAATATAAAAGGTATAAAGTATAAACTAATAACAAATAACAAAAAGGGGCAAACTCCAAGCATCACTGAGCCTTAAACCAGGAAAATAAACTGCATGGATGCACATAAGCAGCAACACTGAATTGCAGTAAAATGCAGGTTGGGCTTAAAGCAGAAAGTAAAAATAACTTGGATTAAAGAAAATTGAAAAATATATTGTTATTATAAATTGGTTCCTAGTCAGTGTTTTTGTCAAAGGACTCAACAAATAGCATGTGTTGCTAATTGTATGAAGGTAAAGCCTACAAAAAGATATGAAAAGTTCCCATGTACCTAATTATCTAACTGATATTCTCTGATAACAGCAATTCCAAAATAAAATAGTCTAAAGACTAAACAGTAATGATGTGTCCAGACTTCCAATTCCTACTCCTATAAACAAGCAAAGTATCGATCCAAATATTCTATTCCTGGTTCCACTATGATTCCAGCAAGAAAAATACCTGTGCACCCTTCCTAAAGTTCTTCATCTCAACTTCTGGTAACATATGTTCCGAATACCTGCCATTGCCATGAGGACCAGGATCCTTAAAGCTAAGAAGAAAAGGGAAGCAAAGCTGCATTAGTAAAAGACAGAAAGTTGAAAACAGAATGCAAAATCAGACGAACTACCAATAAAACCAATAAATATAGACAAAGTATATATAGCGGTTTTTAGCATACCAATCTACAAAGCTGATATTTGTATTCATCAAATAGTTGTAAATGTAGTCAAAATTATACAGTGGTACACAACTGCAAAAAAAAAATATAAACAAACCAGAGTTAGTAAAACCGATACTACTACTCAGAATAAGAATAGAATATTTAAATTTTCTCATGGCCCATTGACCTTTCAGAAAGTAAAACAAATTGCTCATTGTCCGGATCTTGCAGAGCATTTGCTAACAGCCGTCTCTCTGCATCAACCATAGAAATTTTCCCCCATACCACCTGTGACAAGACAACTACTAATTTAAAGCAATTCATCAGATAAACCAAATGATGATTACTCCAGCAAATTCCTATTATTTTTTTTACTACTTGAATGGCAATAGCTCAACTTACGGGTACATTTCACAAATTATTTTTTATTAAAAAATGGTTTAAGGAAGCAACCAATTAATGACAATATGATACAACATTGTTCTACAGAAATAAAGAAATTGAAATTTACAACACTTGTTGACTTCTAACAGATGTGAGTGACTAAACAAGTGAATAACTGTTAGTTAGCTTAACATGCTGAAAATCAAATTTTCAAACTTGACTCGTTTAATTAAACAAGATTCATATTTTCATTCATTTAATGGACGAGTTGAGCCAAATTTAAGCTTGTTTGCAGCCAAGTCTAGCCCATAAACAACCCAATTCATTGGCACACCTACTTTCAAAGACACTATTAGATTCTAATATCATGAAAGTTCTCAAGTCAACAAAAGTGCTCAGTTTCCAAAAATCAGAAAGTCATGACAAGTCATGAGTCATGACATATATGCAAATCCTCTGTGCATCATTCATCAATTCTATTATTCCTACCATTAAATTCAACACAATCTCTAAGCCATGGGATGATCTTTAGTGATTACTTTAATAAACACAAGGGAAAATAACCTTTATCAATAATTCTTTTATAACATGTGTCAAATAAAATTCAAACTATTAACTTTTTTTATGGATTTGGCTGCTTACTCTCGATAGTTGACCCTGCACTTCTAAAGACTTTAACTCTATTTCGCGATCATTTTCTCAGCTTCTGTGTGAACAACTCATTATAGTTTCAACCAATGATAACAAACTGGATGTATAGAAACTGCTACTATAATGCCATTAACCCTTTTGTTAAGCAAATAGGATTGAATAAATACAGTCATAAGTTATTACCTTATATTATTACATTGTATTTGAAGAACTTGTGTTCATACTTTTTACACAGAAGGCAACACCACTTATAAATTATAGAAACAGAGCAGAACAATTACAGGCCAATTTATGCACCTCATCACTGCGTATATCCCGGTTAACAAAATACCGGCTCACATGAAGTGGTTTGGATTTAGAAGCATGCACATAAACGGAGAATTTGCCTTCATGACCCTGCCAAAAAGAGGTGAAGCGCTCTTTCCATGAATACACAACTACAGATTATTGTACTCAGACACTGACAATAAACCAACAAATATGGAAGAGAGACAAAAAAAAAAAACAGTTTATGCAACACAGGCCTATTTCACATATTGTACTATAAATCAACATGAACGGACAGCTTCAGAGAATCAAAAAACTTCAATATAACTAGCAGGCAAGGCCCCAAGGCAGCACTAATTATCACACAAATTTTACCAAGGACATAAAAGTATTATTAAGACCAGAGCAGGTTATAATAACTGTTATACCATTTATAACTTCTAAATAAATTGCAATGCATTTTACATATAAAAAATGCAATATTGCAACCATTACTTTTACCTCTCATTCCTTGTCTGAGCTCAAAGGATTGCCATGCTTAAGTCAGCTTATTATTATTTGTCAGAAAAATAGAATGAGACAAAATAATAAAAATCATTACTAGGTCGTTGCTGAACAACTTGAGATTTTGAAATGAATCAGTTCTTCACAATAAAATATACAGCAGCACACAAATTGATAGAAAGCATGAAACAGCAAAAAATAAATAACCGGTGAAAGAGGCGTGTGAGACATCCTTACTTGGAAAAACCTATCCCACAATTTTTCAAATGGAAGGTAACCCGGAGTCAAAAACATGAAGGCAATTTTGGGATTTTTGGGAAGGACATGTGGTGCATTCAAAATATCATGAATCACAACTTGTGATGCAATCTCTTCATCTGTGTATTCCCTTTCAGGAGGTGGAAGCCAATCTGCAAAAACCTTGCATCCTTTGGAAGAAAACACATAACAGGCGGAACCACTGCCTGGTGGGTATATGTAAGTACAGATTAGAAACAGGCATACAAATAGAACCAAGACAATAATCCACAGTGGCTTCTTCAACGGAGGGCGATGGCGAGAACCAGACAAGATCTGCATTTCACCCATGCCCAGACGCCAAACTTTTGCTGTCTTCATTTACGAAAATGCTTTAAGCTTCTCCTCTAACAATTCTCCTTTTCAACAACATTTAACATCCTCGAATGCAAGAAAATAAAGTATGTTGCCCACAGTATGCCTTCAGCAGATAGTAACAGAAAAATCTGAAATTAAAACATATAGCAAACGTATTAAAATCCCATTCAACTAGTTAAAGCAACCTCAATCTTTACACAGATATCCCTGCCCAAATGGATTTGCATGACATGCAGAAGGCGAAAAAAGGAAGAGACCCTAATGTTGATAGTCAGATATCCAGATGTTAACGATTACAATCTTTAGACATAAAAATGCAGGCTAACACACCAAAATATCCAATCGGATTACAAATTGGAGACTTCAAGTGGCGAGAGTAAAATTTAAATATCCATTAGACAACAACCAGTTGCATGGGTGAATCTTGTGAAAACCTATCATATAAATTGAAATTGCAGGAAAATTCTAAACTACACACTTATCAAGAATCTTTCTATATAGTAAACGATGATCAAAATTCGAATCATAAATTCGAAGCCCCAGTATCATAATTTCAGTCTACCTGTAAGGAAAACAAGATAAAATTCAAATCCAAAATGCACACACTGTCATACATAACGGTCAACCTGACACGGATACCCAAGCCCCACTGCATGCCATTTTAAGTAAGCAAACAAGAAATATAATATAGATAGAGGTGACCCTGAAAACTCGAAAAGACCAACATCATTCAAACAAGGTCCATCCTTTCTCGGGCTATTTTACATCATCCTTCGTCGTCATCCCCGACGAAACAAATAAATGACAGCAATTTCAAACAAAAAACGGAGAAAAGAAAAAGAATTCCTCTTGATGAAGCCAAAGACATCAAAAGAAACATGGAAACGAGCAGTATGAGGACCTTGAAGCTTTGGCTTCAGCAGAAACGAAGCTCGGAACGATCGAAGATCTCCAAAAACCAAATGCTCGTGAAAGATCTAGGGTAAACGCAACGTAAGATGAACACAGAGAAGAAACAGGGCGCACGCACAGAGAGAGAGTTGCTAATATATATATGTGGAGGGACTGATGTTTTGTCGCTTGAGATTGTAGGAGAGGATGATTCGTTGTTTTTCTGGGCTGTTTCTGCTTCGTGCTTTCTCTCTCTAGAAACAAGTCGAAGACGAGGAACGAGTCATCCTGGGTCCGTGCCAGCCCAAGCCACATGAAAGCCGGCGATTGGCGGAAGTGAATTAACTGAATTAAATAGAAAATTAGCGAAGAAGAAAATTGGACATATTACTGGGAAGATTATCTTTCCTTATATTTGTATATTCAATATAAAATATATATCAGCTCAGAGGCATGAGTTTGACCAGTCGCAGCTATGGCGCGTGTTGAGTTTCTCGTGATACCAGAACTGGTTTGGATGCTAGGTTTGAAACCTAGGTTTCACAGATTTCGAGGTAAAACCTAGGTTTTGAAATGTGATTTATGTTTGGGAAGTTATAGCTTTTACAGATTTCGAGGTAAAAAAGTAAGAAAAAGTGGGTATGAAAGAGGAAAGTAAGAAAGAGAAAGAGAGAAAAAGTAAGAAAGAGGAA
>JANTPZ010096112.1:0-21559 GCA_025593235.1 Vachellia pachyceras | reverse complement strand
TATAGCTTTTACAGATTTCGAGGTAAAAAAGTAAGAAAAAGTGGGTATGAAAGAGGAAAGTAAGAAAGAGAAAGAGAGAAAAAGTAAGAAAGAGGAAAGTAAGAAAGAGTAGTAAAAAGAGAGTATGAAAGAGAAAACCTAGGTTTCAAACCTAGGTTTTGAAACCTAGGTTTCAAAACCTTGATGCCAAACGAACCCTGAAAATATATTTTGTGTGTGTGTAAACTAGCCTTCGGGTTGATATGCTTACAAGTACGGGTTACGTAGGTGCTAGTAAAAAAAGTCCATTTGGAAGTCTGTTTAAAAATAATTTTTACAGAGTTTGAGGTAAAACCTAAGTTTTGGAGAATAGATTTTGGGAGAATAACTTTTATGGATTTCGAGACAAAATTTAAGTTTTGAAAGGTGATTATATTTAGGAAGTTATTGTGAATGTTTGTGAAAAAATTTTCCCAACAACACACACAAGCCAAGACAAAAGACATCTCGAAATACGTAAAAATCTCGATATTCATAAAATCATCTTGAAATTTGTAAAATTACTTTAGAATCTGTAAATTCTTTTCTCCCAACGGATTCCTTGGGAATCCATTGAGAAAAAAAGGAGTTTTGGATTTAGAGGGTTTTTTACGGATTTCGATATTTTTTGTCTTGATTTGTATGCACCATTGAGAACAAGTGTTTCCCAAACATGCATATTGGCTTTTACGGAATTTGAAGCAAAAAGTAAGTAGGAAAGATGAAAGAGAAAGAAAAAAAAGGAAAGAGAAAATTTATTATGAAAAAGAGGGTGATTTAACAAGAAAATAACTTTTTCAAAACCTAAGTTTCAAACCTAGGTTTTGTTACAAAACCTATGTTTTAAAAAAATATGAGTACTTGAATAAAATCTAAGTTTTGGGGACAAAAACCTAGATTTTGCCACAAAACCTAGGTTTTGGGGGCAAAACCTAGATTTTACCATAAAACCTAGGTTTTGAAACGTGACACTAAACGAGCCCTAAGAGAAACCTCTCATTTTTTTTCTTTCTCTTCCTCCTCTTCTCTCCTTTCTTTTCTAAGCATTCTAGAGCCCCGTTTATTTTAGCGTTGTAAAAGCATATTTAAGTAAGTTGAAATAAAATTTTTCTCATCTACTTACTTCATAGATCATAATTTATATGGAAAAGTAGCTTATCAACAATTAAACACTTCACGTTTAGTTTTGTATTAAATATTTTTTATTATAATTATTCACATCAAACTTTCCCAATTTAAATAATTTTATAAAATATCAAACATAAACTATTGAAATGTTTGGATGAGAATGAAAGAGAAAGGAAGAGTACTGCGAAGAAAGAAAGAGGAGAGATTATATTCATCTCCATCCCCTCCCTCTCTTTGGTGATGATGGCCTATATAAACCAATGAGACTTGAATCACTTCAGTTCAAAGCCAACCTATCTAGTTATATACAATGGTTGGTAATCCAGAAGCTTCTCGGAAAGAGAAGAACTTCAAAGTGAGGATAATGAAGCAAGAGGTGGTGGCTGCAAAGTTGCCATCACAACAGTACTGCCCTCCACTCTCCAACCTCGACCTCCTTCTCCCACCCGTCAACGTCGGCGTCTTCTTTTGCTACCATAAACCACCTCCCCCGGCCACCTCCTCCGTCGTGGTGGGGGCTCTAAGGAAGAGCTTGTCTAAGGCGCTGGACTCCTTCTACCCTTTCGCTGGAGAATTGGTGGTCAGCTCCGCTGGAGAACCGGAGCTTCTCTGCAACAACCGAGGGGTTGATTTTGTGGAGGCTGTGGCTGATGTTGAGCTCACAAGCATTGACTTGCACAACCCTGATGATTCCATTGAAGGCAAACTTGTCCCTAACAAGAAACATGGCGTCCTAGCTGCTCAGGTTGTTTCCTCTTATATATATATACACACACATATATATTTCATTCATACAAATAAAAGTGTGTGTAACCATCCCTTTGATTGGCCTCTTGTTTGAACTACATGGTTTAGAGGTCCTCAGGTGCCTTCCTTTCTCTCTTTTATTTTTTTTTGGTTCACTTTAGCAAAGCAAGCATATATTCAAAAGCATATATATATATATATATAGATAGATATATATAGATCGAATTCTCCACAAGTCTACATGATGTGATACTTAAAAATGATTATATTTTTTGTCCTAAAAAATTATTTACTTGTTTCTCAATTGTTAATTTTAACTATTAATCACATATCAAATCATATATCCTGCAGGCAACATTTCTTAGGTGCGGTGGCTTAGTGGTGGGATGCACTTTCGATCACCGGATTGCCGATGCCTACTCAGCCGACATGTTCCTCGTATCTTGGGCCCAGTTGGCACAGCCCACAGCCGCCCCTCTTCCCTCACAACCATGTTTCCGACGATCTCTGCTCAGCCCACGGCGTCCCGGCCGCATCCACCCTTCCATCCACGACATGTACGTTCCCTTCTCTAAACTACCTCACCCGAAGAAACCCACATCTGGATCCGACTCCGAATCCGACCCTCTCATTAGCCGGATCTACTACATCACCGCCGACCAACTTAACCGCATTCAATCACTTTCAAACTCAAATAATGGAGTGAAGAAGCGCACAAAGCTCGTGTCTTTCTGTGCATTCTTGTGGAAGATGGTTGCTGCCGGTACCAAGGACAAAAGGGTCGTTGCCAAAATGGGAATTGTGATTGATGGAAGAAAAAGACTTATTAGCAACGACAAGGTCGGCGGCAAAGAGAGAGCGCCACTTCTAAGCTCGTACTTTGGCAACGTCCTCTCAATACCATACGGAACAAAAACGGTGTCCGAGCTGACGGAAAAGTCGTTGAGTTGGGTGGCAGATGAAGTTCACAAGTTTTTAGAGGCAGCGACAACGGAGGAGCACTTCCTCAGCCTTATAGATTGGGTAGAGGCACACCGCCCTGGTGCTGGGTTGGCGAGGATATATTGTGGCGGCTACGGCGGCGGAGAAGGAGATGGTGGACCGGCTATTGTGGTATCATCGGGGCAGAGGTTTGTAGAAGCAAAGGTGGATTTCGGGTGGGGGAGGCCGGTGTTCGGGTCGTACCATTTCCCATGGGGCGGAGACGCTGGCTACGTGATGCCGATGCCGAGCCCGGCGGAGAACGGTGACTGGGTGGTGTACATGCACCTACGTAAAGGACAGCTGAAGAACATAGAGTGTGACGCCGCAAATGTGTTAAAGCCCTTGACTTGGGATTACCTTAATCTTTGATAAGCTTGATAAAAAAAAGTCATTTTCAACTACTTCTTAATTAATCACGTAAATGTCGTTAACTCTTAAATTTGTCATAGACTTCAAAAAATCAACTTTGCCTATGTTCATATTTGTATCATTTCCCTTCTTTTTTTCAGGATATCCACTGCCCATTGGACGATGACTATTCCTTCGGTGTGGGTTGGGCAATTAAGGGCAAAGAGCTGGCCGTGGACATGTTTTCATTTTCAAAGGCGGAACTGAGTTGATCCCAATAATCGAATTCCTGTCAATTGGTCAAGGGATGAAATGCTAAACCATCATGCCACCATCACGTGGTTATATCATCTCTCTTCTTTCTCTGTATCCAATATCCATTATTAATAGATATGATTAAAGTATACATTTGATCCTTTAAGTTAACTTCATGTTTCGGTTTAATCATTTAAATTTAAAAAATACGTTGTTAATCCCTTATTATTAACACCATTAGTTTTACTTAACGGAAAAGGTGATTCATGAAATTTAAATAGCGATTATGCACTTTTAGTCTTTTATTGTTTACTCAAAAAACTTAAGTACTGATCATGTAATTAAATATTGATAAATATTGTTAAACTTTAAAATATACAAAGTATATTAAATAATCAATATTTAAGTATATTTTGATATTATTTAATTGCAGAATGGTTATTGAATTAAGGACTAATTATACACTTTAGCTAATAAATAGAGTTAAAATTGAAAAGGATGATTAATACTTTTTTATTTTATTTATAAATTACTTTTCAATATATTTCATACTTTTAAGAATTTAGAATTTCATTAATTATACCTTAAAATTCAATATTTTATAATTTTATCTCAATTTAATATACATCATTCTTTGAGAAAATAAAGTCAACATGAAAAGTGAAATTGTAGGCTCACGTAAAAATTAAATAATATAACTATAAATATAATTTAAGAAATTATTCTTTCTATACCCTATTAAAACTATCGGAGTAACTTCTGTATAAAAAAAAACTATCGGAGTAACTCTCTAAATAATTTAAATTTATATCATGATCAATAATTCTTTTTGGATTTGGCGGTTTGGCCCATAGTTTGGGTTAGAGAACCTAGTACTTGCCTCCGTACGTTCAAAGAAAAAAAAGAGGTGCATGTGGGTCTAAAAGTTTGACGACAGGCAAGGCCCTATGTACGTCTACGTCTGAGAGTAACGTAATAAAAGATAACCACGTGAACCACTAATAACGCCCATGATAAATTTAAATCCCCATTTGGTACGTTGGAAATGATTTAGATGGATATGGAAATAAAAATTAATATGGAGATAGAAATGAAAATGGAGTTTAAAAGTGCGTTTGGTATGCCTTAAAAATGAATCTTGATTTTTATGTAAAATGATCAAAATATCATTATCATACAAAACATGTTCTTTTCCACTGTTCAACTTTTTCCATTGCTGTCACTGTTCACTGTTCACCTTTTTCATTGCTGTCACTGTTCACTGTTCACCTTTTTCCATCACATCATTGTTCATGGATGCCCACCAACGCCGCCAGGATGCTCATCATCGTTGGAGCGCTTGCTACTAATCTATTTCATCATGGATGCTCGCCACCGCCAGGATGCTCGCCATCATGGCAGATGAGTTATCCGACAGACCCTTCTGAAACACGTGCTGCTCCCACCGCCATCAGCACTGTTTCCTCACCTGCTATCCAAGTATGAGAGGTCGTTGCTTCGTCGTCATTCCTTTGTTGGTCTGTCTCAACACTGTCGAAAAGGATCAGGTCGCCGGAGGTCAGAGACCAGTCTACTGTGATCAATGTCTATGATCAGTGTCGAACCCTATCCAAGTTTGGGAGGTCGCCGTCCAAGTCTGGGAGGTCGCCGTCCAAGTCTGAGATGTTGCAGGAGGTGATGAAGATTGAGGGGCAAATGTTGAATTCCATGGAATTTTTCACAATTCCATGAGTCCTATGGTGGAATCTATTTTGATGGAATTAACCCAAAATGGGTTCCACATGGAAATCAATTCCATGCAACCAAATAAGCTGATAGGATGGAATTGGGTTCCATTTCCATTTTCATGTGGCCAATTCCATCCCACCAAACAAGGCATTATGGAATTGATTTTAGTGGAAATGGAGATGGAAATAAAGATAGTGATGGAATGGAAATAGATATAGATATGGAAAAAAGGAGGAGCCAAAAAATCAATTCTATGAAATTGAATATAATTCCATGAGTTACGTCATGGAAATCATTTATATTCATTTTGAATTACATTTCCAATTCCACCATACCAAACATAAGAAATGAATTCCTTTTCAATTCCACCATTCAATTCCATCATAACAAACATGCCCTTATATATATTCTTTTAAGAGAACTGGGGACACGATAAGTCCCCAATTGAAAAATTAATTATAAGATGAAATTTTCGTAAAATGTAAACGAACTTGTACAATATATAATTGAACTTTTACGTTATGTGCAACTGAACTTCCATATATGCAACTGAACTTTCATATGACATATCTCATTATATAATTAAATCCCCAACGAAGGTTTATCCCCAATTCTCCCTATTCTTTCTTTTCTCATAATAATTCAGAAATTTTATGAAGATTACACCTATATTTTGAATATTATAAACACGTATACAAATTAAAAAAATCTTAATTAACAAATTATTCCAAACCAAAAAATAAAATAATATATATATATATATATAAATAGTGTGTTTCAAAGTTAATGGACTTGTGTGCCATAGATTTACAAATTCATGTTAACATAAATGAAGATAAAATTTATCTCACATAATAATCTTATAAATCATAAATCATGTTTAAAAAATAGTTTTCACCGATAATTCAAATAACATAACGTCAATCATCTTGTATTACACTCCATAAAAGAAACAAAAGAGAAGATAATGTCCGATGGACACGTCAAGTGCTGCACATGTTGAAATGTATGTCTGGTTTTGTAGGTACAAATTATTGGTGCTAATTTTCTTTACTTAGCATTATTTTTTGTCATATATCCTCACATTTAAATGAGATTTAAGGATGTGTTATATGTCCATTGAGCCAAACTGCTCCAGTAAATTTAAACATTAAATTAAGAGTATATGTGTCTGTGGGGAAATAATTTTTAATTTGGGACCCACCTAAAAAAGATAATAATTTTTTGTGAAGTATATTTATTTAATTTGTACCTTATATATATGTATTCAAAACTAAAGGGAGTATATACATGTAGCTTCATAAGAATTTAAATTATTACCTTCGGTTCTAACTATAAGAACTATATAAAAGTTTAATTCCGGTTATAATATAAAATGCCAATATACTTTACCATCTAAATTTATAATTTCCCCCATAGTATCCATATCGATTAACGGTTTTACATCAAAGGGTAATTACAATGTACAAATTAATTATCAAGCTTTATTTTAAAGCCTGAGGAGTACCTCATTAAAACAAGAATGAATTTTCTAAATAATATGCGGATGCTGAAGACTAATACTCCGTTTGGTTACATGGAACTGAGAGTGGGAAGTGGAATTGGGCCTGGAACCCAAAAATAGGTATGTTTGGTATCATGGAAGTGGGTTCCATGGAACCCAAAAAGGCTGGAACTGGGTTCCAACCTTCCCCCTAGGAATCGAGTTCCAGTTCCATAGAAATGGACTTTTTACCATTTTGCCCTCCCCTCTCCTCATCTCTTCGATCAGGCACGACAGAGGTCGATGGAGGTGGAGGTCTTGAGATGGCTTACGACGGAGGTTGACGGAGGCAATGGCTTGCGACGGAGGTCGATGGAGGTGGAGGCCTTGCGACGGAGCGTGACGGAGGTCGATATAGCTCGAGATTGATGGAGGTCGAGATCTGGACTTGCGACGGAGGCTTGCGACGAAGCTCGACAGCTAAAGCTCGAGGCTTGCGATGGAGGTCGACGAAGGTTGATGTGGTGGTGGTTGAAGGCGATGAGGTTGACAACGATGGAGGTGACGAAGTGAATTTTTTCTGTGTGAGGGTATATTAGTCTTTTCACGCAAAATATTACCCAACTTCTTCCAACATACCAAACATACATTTAATCTCACTTCCAACTCTAGTTCCATTTCCAATTCCACCTCCACTTCCACTTCCAATTTCACCAAAATCAGTTCCCCGTACCAAACGGGGCATAAGTGAAGTTGTTTGATATTACGAAGGGTAGCACAATGGTGTTATGGTTACAATTAGACCATTAAAATTGAATATTGGTGATCTATATGTCATAAATATTTTAAAGCTTCTGTATCTAAATATGTTTTAAAAGAAGCTCTAGATGATGTTAAAAAAGAAAAGAAAAGAAACTCGGGATAAAAGAATTTTTTTCAAAATTTTAAACGTTAAGTTTAATACAAGAGTTAACTGACTTTTTTGAGAATAGTAAGAAAGCTAAAATTATTTATATATATTACTAGATTATATATTAGTGTTTAATTCAAGCAAATTAGTTTAAAGAAAAATTATAAATATAAATACTTTAAAATAATTTATTTCATTTTCTTAATCTCTTAAAAAATAAATTGACTCTCATATTAAAAGATCGAGAATAGTAAATGACAATTTCTGCCATTATTTTTCAGCAACATGCAAGCGTGCAAGTATTTCTCACCAATATATTATAAACACGAAGCAGTTTATTGTTGGAATCCCTTTATTATAGGAATTATTTATGGATCTGATTGTGCCATGATTTTAGGATCGAATTAGGAGTTATTAGAAATGTCTTTTTTTCCCTGTAAATACTCTGTTCTGATTTAATTGTAATCCCAGATTATCAGGCTAATTAATAACAGATTTGATTCAACTGCGCAAAAGAATAAAAAAAAAAGCAGAATATTACAGTCTCTTTCATTTATGCATGGAAGCTGTACAGTCTCATAATCCATCCATTAACTATTTGTCGGTGATTCACAGACCGGTTATAGATAAATAATATCTCAGAAAAAGTAACTCACTCTTCATTTTTTATAATATAGGGTTTGTTTGGAACAACATTTCTAAAGGCTAAATGCATATTTGACAATATTTTTCCGCAAAACGAGATAATCCCAGTTACATATTTATCTCAATTTACGTAGAAACAATTTTCTACCGCGTTCTCAAACGGATCCAGTATCTATAGGACACTCTCTGTTAACCTTATTAATTGTTTTTCAGTAAATAATATATTAAAAAGTTAGGAACTCAAGCTCTTGTTATTCGTTGATTTTGTTTTTGGGACAACCGTCTTAATTAACCGAAAGATTGAAGATGATGATGTGTAAGTTGAGATCACATCAAGAAGGTGTGAGTTAAGTAAGAATTGCGAAATAGACAAACTCAAATAATTGACAAGCTGATGACCAAACGGTCAAATAATTCTTAACCAGTACACCTGAAGAGCAATAAATTAAGATGAGGTAGATGATGAATGATTGAGATAGAATCACTCATTATTATAATGTTTCATGGTTTAGTTTGTAAGAAAGAAATTGAGAGCGTAATTAGGGATTTTATTTTAAAAAAAGTATTAAAAATGAGTGATTAAAGATCCCATTGATTTCATGTTTTATGCTGTCACTCATCATCATTTGGCCTGTTTGGGAACGCGGTAGAGAAGTACTTTGACGCAAACCGAGGTAAATATGTGAAAGAGATTATCTCATTTTGCAGAAAAATACTGTTAAATGTGCTTTTGAGGAGTATAAACGCTCTCCCAACACAACCAGTGAATGTGATCATATTCAATACTTAACGAGGCTTAGCAAGGAATGAATAAATTTGATCAATTTAAGTCCACTTTGCTCCTTATTATATAAGTCCACTTGTAAAATAAACTTTTTATCCTAAATATAAGCCCACTTATCGGCTTATTAATGATTTTTTTACTTTTACTTTTTAATTTTTACTAACTAAGGCTATAGATCATCTACTCCATATCTTTTATATGCCTTTCAGCTCACTGATTCTTCTCACCAACTACACCATCTCTCTCTCTCTATATATATAGGCTATATATATGCACTCTGTCTCTCTCAACTGTTAAAATAAAGTGAGGCAATTAGAAATCGCATGAAGAAGGTTGGGGTTAAGTAAGACGTTCAGAATAGATAAGTTGGTAAGTTGACCAAACATTCATACAAGTCTAATTACCTGTTCAATCAGACTAATGAGAAGATCAAATGAGGTCGCTGAAGATTATTGTGTTCCCAATTACAATCTTTTTTACTATGAATCATTCGATCTTGCAGCAAATTACAATGCATGGGTCCTACCCAAGAAGGTTTTTTAATATAAAATCAAGTTTTGAATGCAATAAATTGTGCAATGAACTCGACTTCGTAATCAGATATATGTTATCATTTTAAAGGTAACCATATTCACAGTATTATTGTAAACTTGATATGAACATTGTCATGGGAATCTATAAATTTTTGGGAAAATTAACTAGAGGTCCCAAACAATAAAATTAACTACAAAATGGTCCTAGAGATTAAAAAATAACCATGAGGTCACAGGAGTAGCTGCTGAGGTTGTCATTAGCAACGCCAGCAACCTTCATTATTAACAACCTCAGCAGCTACTCCTGGGACCTCATGGTAATTTTTTGAATCTCTGAGACCATTTTGTGATTAATTCTATTGCTTTCTGATCTCTGGGTAATTTTTCCTAAATTTTTTTCACATTATATTAATAATTACATTAAAATTTGATAAAGGTGTGGTAGGTGGATGACATTAGTAATCAATAATGGCTTCGTTTGGAAACCCGTTGAGAAAACGGACACAGATTCCGAGGTACTTTATGTGAGAGGAATTTTGTCTCGGCTTGCGTGAGAATGGATTTTGGGAGCCAAAACGGTATTCCTAACGGAATACCAAACGCAGCCAATATACTGTTGATCCAAAGAATAATATCCAAATATTCATATATATAGAATCAGTGAAATGTTGATATCAAGTTATTATATATTTCTGTGATGCGCGCGCGATCTCGCACACACCAAATAATATATTATATTTATTTATAAATTATCATCGACTTGGTACTTATTATATGCTTTGAAGTCTTTGTGCAATTGCTTCACTAGTAGTAATAATCAAGCCAAGTACTAGCAACGACCAATTTTAATATATAGTAATTAGTAATATAATAATACTGCGTAAGAACAAATTACAGTGAAAGAAATAAAAACATATTATTTATACTTCTCACTTTCTGTCATTTGAACCTTTTGATAATTGAGGCTATTCTTTATAATCTCATAGTAATTTTTTTCAATCTAAAAATCATTTTAAGTTACCTAAAACTCTACAATCTTTAAATATAGAAGCGGCTTTTCCTAAAAGTGTTGTAGAATTCAATTTTTTTGAGAAATTATCATAAATATTAATTCTAAAAAAAATCAAATTTAGATATTCAAAAGTTTAATCTCACTACCAGAAAAATGTCATTTAACAATGGAAAAGTTTATCGCTAAATGGCTATTTTCCATTAGAAAATTTTTATTTAGCGACGGAAAATATTAACGACCTTCGTTTTAGCGACGGAAAATAGCCATTTAACGATGGATTTTCTATAGCTAAATGGCATTTTTCTGGTAGTGTTTTGGCTCTTTGAGATGTGCTTCCTTGTGTAATGAATATAGGAGCTAAATAACTACTAATAATCATATTAAATAAATTAGTTCAATTATTTATTTATAATCCCATTCTAATTAGTGCATTCAATAAGAATAATTTAAAATAAAACAGATTATAGTTTTACATGTTCACAAAATTTTACAACTTTTCCAAGGTTGACTAACAAATAAGGTTTTGTAAGTCTATTTTTCTATTTGTTTCTATTATTTATCTATTTTTTGGGTAAATGTCCAGACTTCTTTTAATATAATTCCCCATATAGAAATTCAAAAATATTATTTGTAAATGACCATGGACTTCATATACTTTTGAGTCTTCGTATGTTTGCCCCACTAGTAATTAAGCCAAGTATACCAGCAAACAATTTTAATAATATAGTAATTGTAAAATGATTTCATATAAAAATGTCAAACACCACTCTAGCTATCATGCAAGACATAAAAAATGTGGAAGATGATTATAACATGTGACTGCCAGAATATCATTATTAATAAATTGTATTACAATTACTATGAAATCATAGTAATTGTAATATGATTTCATCTCTTGTTGGACAAAAGTTAGATGCAAGTTTTACCAAAAAGGAAAAAAAGTTAGATGCAAGTATATAAATTGTGTTATATTATAATATTCTCAATAACTTGTGTTACATTAATATATACCATGTGCTCTTTATTAATTAGTATAAAAATATTGTAACTTTATATACAAAGTAGAATCGTAAAATTCACTCTATTCTTCAAGACTTTAATAATACTTTAAAGTCAAAACTAGTCATTTTGCTTTAAAATGCATTAGTCCATAATATGTTCTCCTGCCTCCAATATTCTGTTATTGCAAGACGAAAAAGATTTTTACTTAGATCCTACATTTTATTGAAATTAGACCATAATCTGTTCTGGAGCTTCGGCCTTGCATATCTTGACATTTATGCTGTGAGGAGAAAGAGACACCTACAAAAGGCAATTCTTGTTAGCCTGTTTGTTGTGGGTGCTTGGGTAGTAATAAGCCAAATTCATTATCTTCTTTTTCACAAGGAAAAGTCTATAAGCCTTTTTTTTGTAGGGACAGATTAAAGTGAAATATGATATATTGTAAATTGATTTGATTTTTGTAAACTAATTCGATTATTGTAAAATATCATATATTCATGATGTGATTATACTGATTGGATTATTGTAATTTATCTTTAAAAAACAAATTGTCTTCTACCATTAGAATTTGTAGGAAATTTACTCGGAAAATGTTACTAAATTCAAAGATATTTTTTTTAATATTTCATACGGATTTTTACCCGTGGATTTTACCTGCGAATTTGTAATTCGCAAAAAAATAAATTTCTAGTAACCTTATTTCTGAAAAAAATCTGCAGGAATAAATCATTTTTTTTTTGTAATGAAAGGGATTTGAAAAACATGTTATGTAGTAGTGATAGTGCAATGCACCTAGAAGATGATTCAAATATATTTTTGCAGTGGGGTATCTTTTTCTCTTGTTGGCAACAAAAATTAGATGCAAGTATATAAATTGTGTTCTATTATAATATTTTCAACTTGTGTTATATTAATATATATACCATGTGCCCTTTATTCATTAGTACGGAATTATTGTAATTTTATATATAAGACTCTGTTATTCAAGGCTTTAATAATATGTGAAATGGAATACTTTAAAATCAATAAATTAATAGATTGTTTAGTTAATCATGGGGAGAAAGTGACCTCATGAAGCAATTGATTTTGTAAGTGCTTTTGGAAACATGTTGAAGTTATGTTCTTTAATACAATATATATTTTTAATTCAGTATCAATGTGAAATACAAATTTTATAGTAATAACAGAGGTAAAATTTTATATAATCCCTCATGTATTAATAACTTTTTTTTATCTATATGAATTTTTACAATTAACCCCTTAAACTCTCTTATTTACGCAGAGAACTCCCTAAAATCAATTTTTCCCATTATCTATCCGCACATATAGCTTAAAGATTAGAAGAGTCATCTAACTAATTTAAAATTGGGGGGGGGGGTTGTATGTACACAAAAATAAAGTTTATATTTTATGATAGGGTTGAGATGAAAAAATATCTTTGAGCTTTTATCAAAATAAGGCTTAGCATCATATACTTTTCAAAAATGTAAAAATACCCTTAAACGTTTAAAATATGAGAAAAAAATGTAAGGACAATTAAATACAACTTAATATCATTATTTTTTTGTGGTGAGACTCACATTATTATCGTGTATGCATATGTAACGTTGTTAGTTTATGTTTAATAATCATGTCATTTTCACTAAAATTTTTAATGTTCACTAGTATTTTTGTATATCTGAAAAATATATGGTGCTAAATGCACTTTTGATAAAAACTTATGGGTATATTTTTACTCCTTAACCCTTCATGAACATAATTGACGGTTTTTGCTTATTTACACATATTTAGAAGGTTAAAGGAGGTTTATTACTAGCTTTTAAATATAAATTATTTACCAATTGACAGTGACCAACTTTGATGTTGGTTAAAAAGAAACCACTAATTTTTTTCGTATAACAGAGAGACCAACTTTAATCATTGCAGTTTAGACTTTAATCCATTTGAATGAGTCTACTAGTTCATATATCATAATAGATTAATATTCATGAGCTATCACATTTGACTAACAGCGCATACATACAATCCATCGTCCGTGGGTTCAGCTGGAGAATGGATTGGGCTACTACTCTCACCAAAAAGGAGAGGGTTTAATTTTGGGGAATGCCACTTAGTTGTGGCTCCAGTCGCGATACTTGGGGAAGCATCTCCGTATCCAAGTAAAGTTGGGTTGATCTATCTGTGTACCTATATCAAAGGGCTTGCTCTAGTGGTCACAGGGACATGCCCCAATGGATCATGAGTTAGGTGCTCAGCTTTTGGATCGTAGGTGAGTTCAATCCATTTCCTAAAATTTTTGTATAAAAAAACAGTGCATGCATACACACATACATTGTACTAGGATCTCATCAAGAGTTGTCACAATATGCCAAGGCTTCGTTTGTCATATCCTTGATGATGGAAAATGCTTTTATTACATGAAATTTGAGATATATAATATATACTATATTTATGTTAGTATTATCTCACAATATTTATTTATTTTTTTTCTTTTCAAGATATATTTCTCATATAAAATATTACATTTTAGCACCATGTTCTTTTTTTGTCCTCGTTCCATTTTTTTGCATCAAATGAGACCAGTACTATTAACGAAATTTAAAATTAATCTTACTTAATAATTAATAAACGATATATATAGATTTATTTTATGTTCTTTTAAGCTTCTTCATGATTTTAAAATCTTTTAAGCTTTTAAAATCTTCTTAAAATATACACGACTTCTTCAAAGAAATAGGAGTAGCATATATCAAATAATTATCGAATAGTTTAAATGAAATAAACATGCTTATATGATTTTTTTTTCATCAGAACTCAATTGGAACATTCATTATTAAATTTATATGGAATTGTTTAAATAACTGATTTCTAGAGAGATTTGACTATTTTGGTTGTTGAGTAGATGAGAATATAGAAGAACATGCACTAATAAATATTATATAATCTTAACTAATCCCTTAATTTGGTTGGACTTTATTAGAGGTTCCCTTACCTACGCATTTGAGTGTCATGTCCCCTAGCTTTGCTTCTTCTCTCCTTCACAACTTGAATATGAGTGTCATTATTCACAAGTAATTTTTTTAAATAAAAATACCAATCCCATAGATAATTAATTTATAGATATAAAGAAAATTAGTTAAATTAACTATTTATAATAAATACATGTTGAGTTTCCTAAACTGAAATAACTTCCATGAAAATTCCATTCAATATATGCGATTAATTTGAACAATGTGAGAAACTAAGGTCATAGATATGAGAGTTCAAATAAAAATTAAGGTCTTATATTTAATATTAAAACTCTCTCACCACCTAACCTTTGGGTGGACTGATCGTCAAATAAGGGTTAGTCGATCTTATTAATATATGATCAAGTTTTTTTATAAATAAATTTTAGGCAGGGGGTTGGGCTCACCCACAAGTCAATGGTAGAGTGAAATCTCCCTTCCTCTTAGGTGATACCAATGTCAGGCAGGGCGAACCGTCAATTACCTCCGGTGTTAACCTAAGCACTCAGGAGCTAGAATGCCTCCCCAAGCGCCATGGTGGGGATCGAATCTCCTCCAATTTAGTGAGAAAGCACAATCCTTACCATTAGATCCAAAATATATATGATCAAGTTGAACAGTTAGAACTTGACCCTTTTCCAGAACAATCTTTTTTTTTTTAAGTTCTGAGTATGCTCTATATATATATATTTTAACTAAATACCAAGGCCAACTTTCCCACGAACTCTCACCTAACTTATACTCTATGTATATGTTTAGGAACGGAAGGATATTATAGTATTCCCCAGAGAATCTTTCTCCAAATATAGACATATGGATCTGACAAACAAATTTTATTATATTAATCATCTATTCAAATATGAGCTGTTTGTTTTTTCATTCGCGACACGATAGAAATCCGTTCACCAAAATAGAACAAATTAAAAAAAAGATATTGATATCAATATATATATAATTCTTAATTATGACAATTAAATAGCTGATTAACTAATTAATTCATCCTGAGAAATTAATTATCTCAATCACTTGAAGTGTACGCAACTGCTATTCAGTTTGTGATTTCTATAGCATAATTCCTAATCTTTTTGTCTCTTTCACTTTGTGTCTATATAATTCATATTTGGAATATTTTTTTAAGAATGCGATGAAATTATTTATTTATTTATTCTGCTGGACCATTTTAAAATTCATACGGAAATATTTATATCTCTTAATTAATAGAAGTTGACGATAGAAAGTTGATATAATATTGACTTCTCTTCATTCTTGACCAAACTCAGCTGCGTAAGTTGTTTTCCACATATTATATACCATCTCCCAATTTCTCAAAATATGGAAATAAAAAGTTTTTAATGACAAAAATAGAATTAATATCATAAGTTATAATTACTCATGGTCTTATAATTACTAATTTAATTTTCAAGAAGGCCATATTGTTATCTTAAAAAATACATATGGCAACTCTTTAAAATAATTATCGAAAGGTTTTTCCAAAGGATTTTATGAATTTCTTAGTGTTATTACATCAAATTTAAGTCCCTACTCCTTTAGTAAAATTTCACTATTATTCTTTTTTTCCCTGACTAACCAGAATTAATTATTTGTCCGTACCATATATGTATATAATATGATCTTCGAAGATGGATTTAGCCACTTGCCACTACGTACTAACCCAACATTATGATCATTTTCGATTCCAACACTATATCATACCAAATCACATGCACCAGAAATAAAATAATACAAATAAATTATACCTTTGTCTTTAAGTCGGTGAAATTGGGTGTTCTTCTAATTTATTTTGAAAATTTATACTATTCTCTCATAAAATGGAAATAAATAATACATCATATAAACATATGTTACTATAAGAAGAGCTATACGTATTTTTAACTAATATTTATAATAGAAATATGCTTGACTGATATAAAAATAATCAACCTCTTGAAACTTATATCCATATTTAATGTAAAAGAAATATATATTTTTAATAACTTGTATCCATATTTAAAAAAAATGAAATTTTCATGAGTTCAAAATGATTTTATTGGGTCATATTCCTTAATACTACATTTGTTTCTTAATATATAAGAGTAAATTGATTTTTTTAAGAAATTGAGAAAGTTAAATAAATTAATTTCAAATATTTATATTTATTATTTTTCTTCCAACCAATTTTACTAACCTATAAACTAATATATAATATAATGATAAATATAAATAAAAATTTTTAATTAATTCATGCAGTTTCTTAATATCTTTTAAAAGATTTTTTGTGAGATAAAGTAAAGCTTTTTGTGCCTGGCTACATACTTTAATTCGGACACACACATGCACATCCAGGGAGAGATTCTCCCCACTTCTCTTGCTCTCCACTTCTTTTATTTGATTACTGCCTTTGGTTATATAAAAAAATAAGAAATTAATGATATATTCATCATTTTTCTTCAAAGTAATTTTTGGGACTTATAAACTGATAATAACCTAATGATAAATTTAAATATTTCACACATATATATACTATAATTAAGTAATTTATTAAGATTTCTTAATCTCCTTAGAAAAGTTATTAAGAACCCAAAGTAGTGTGTTATATAATTAGGACTTGATATCCTATATAAAAAAGTTATTGCAATGTTAAATAAAAAATATAAAGTATCCTATATAAAATATTATTATACTATTAAGTAAATATATATACACACATATATAAATCGTGGGAAACATAAACCCAACTCAGCAACAACAACGTTGCTTGTCTTTCAGGAACATGCCTAGGAATCCACATATTCGAAACACATGATAGCATTATGTAGGTCAACAGAGAAACTGTTACATAGAATATCTTTAACTATTACCGTGATAAGTACATAAAGGTTAAATCCCTTCCTTACTTAAGATAACTCATAGGATAAAAAGATATGCTTAATTAGAAGTATATTATATAAATAGTGAGTGTTAATTGGAACCCTTAAGCATTACTTTCATACCTATACATACGAAATGAATAGTTGAAAACACAGTTATATGGCCCATTTGGAAATGTGGTGAAAAAATACTTTTATGTAAATCGAAGCAAATATGTAAGGAAATTATCTCGTTTTGCGAAAAATACTATTAAACTTGTGTTTGGACCCAACAAATGCTCAGCCAAATAGGCACATAATTTGTATTCATCAAATAGAAATTGGGTTTATTTGAAACGTTTTCAAAAACTAAACGCACGTTTGACAGTATTTTTTTATAAAATGAGATAATTCTTTCTATATATTTACCTCAACTTGCGTAAAAGTACTTCTCTACCTCGTTTCCAAACGGATCCACTATATATATTATATTACTTCAAATTCAGGTGAGACATTAACGTCACTTTCGACCGTGCCCACTATTAAAACCCTTCCGACTATACGATGCTCATTTTTCCTTTTACATATTTGCAGTACGACATCGAAACGACGAGCCACCAACTCCAACCTTATTATATGATTTATCTCCCTCCCTCTCTCTCTGGTTTGGTGCCTATAAAAATCCATGCTAGGATAACCTGTTTCCTCCATTGATATCATCGAGCTTAGCTCTTATAATTCAGAGGTTAATTAACCCTAATTATTCTCGCCATAATAATGGGCAGTATCGAGGGTTACAGAGCCGGGCAAAAGAAGTTTGAAGTGAAGGTAACAAAGCAGGACGTGGTGGCTGCGGTGTTGCCCTTGCAAGAGCATTGGCTTCCGCTCTCCAACCTCGACCTCCTTCTGCCGCCGCTCGACGTCGGAGTCTTCTTCTGCTACGACAAGCCGGCGGTCACGGGCTCCACTACCGGGACTGCCACGGTGGTGGGGGCTCTGAAGAAGGGCTTGGCTGAGGCTCTGGTTTCCTTCTACGCCTTGGCGGGTGAGGTGGTGACCAACTCCGACGGCGAGCCGGAGCTCCTCTGCAACAACCGTGGGGTTGATTTCGTGGAGGCCGAGGCTGACGTGCAACTCACAAGCCTGGACTTGTACAACCCTGATGAGTCCATTGAAGGCAAGCTTGTTCCTCATAAGAAACAGGGCGTGCTTGCTATCCAGGTGACATTCTTCACCTCCAGTCAATTCATATACATGCATTTCAACAGTAAAGTTAAAAAAAATTATTACTATTATTATCAAAAGAATGATACCATTAGGCTTATAAGAAAAACATATTATATCTTGATTATGATATATAATAATTACTTTCTATAAATTATAAATAATTGTATGAAATGAAAATTAATTTATGAATTAATATCTCCTAAAAGCTTTATTTTATTTTTGTATAACTAATAGAGATAATGGTTATAATATATATACACACATCCTTCGGTTTCTAATTATAATAAATAATATTTTTAGTCTCTATCCTTTTTTATAATAAATATCGTTATGATTTTTTCACAAGGTTTAATTTTTTTAAAAAAATACGACTATTTAATTAGGAGCAGATTTGGACAAAACGAAAAGTTATTTAGACTCAAACAAGCTCCCTTGATATGCATAATTTTAAAAGGTAAAATTATTAAATTATATTATTATATTTGATATCACATCTTTAAAAAGTTAACTTTTACGTGATTGGTCTAGATTATTAATACGTAGTCTTCTCTTCAATCAAGTAAAAGTCATTGCGTAGTCTCAAAAGACAGAATAAAGGAATTTAATAAACGATACAAATTACGTTTATTTGTCTCCATCTTATTATCATGTTATCAAATTAGGGCATGTTTGAAAGCTATTTTAAAAATAACTTTTACAGATTCTGAGGTAAAACCAAAGTTTTGGAGAATATATTTTGTAAAATAGTTTTACAGATTTCGAGGTAAAACCTAAGTTTGAAAAATGATTTATGTTCGGGAAGTTATTAGCTTTTACGGATTCCGAGGTAAAAAGCAGGTAAAAAAGATGAAAGAGAAATAAAGAAAAGTAGAAAAGAGGAAAGAGGAGAAAGAAAAAGTAGGAAAGATGAAAGAGAAAGAAAGAAAATAGGAAAAGTAAAAGAGAAAGAAGGAAAAACGTATAAAGAAGAAAGAGGAAAAAGTAGGAAAGAGAAAACATATGTTTCAAAATTTAGGTTTCAAACTGAGATTTTATAACCAAAATAGCTTTTCTAAACAAATTTTGTGCGTGGACAAAAAAAACCTATGTTTTATAACCAAACCTAGATTCTGAGAATAGCTTTCAAACAAATCCTCAGACAACTACGTAATCAATTTTAGTGAGGCTGTCTTATTAATTATTGTTATTGTTAATATAATCATATCATTGAGAACCTTTCTGAGCAATGATTGTTCATATATTGTACTTTGTAGGACTATGTCTCAGTCATGGATAACGTCTAACCCGCATGGTTAGAGTCTAATCATGATTAGTTTGATCTAACCTAAATTTATATAATCGTGATTATACCTTATTTTCCCAAGTGCAAAAATTAGTGATTATGACTTGGAAGGGATAAGTTTTCTGAAATAATACCCTTCAGCCAATATTTTTCCTTAGAAAATCATGGCCAAATTATAAAAAATAGATGAAAAATCCTTTTTTCTCGTATTTTTCCTTGGTGTCAATAGTTCACTAGACCAGGTCCTGTCCAGTTTGACCTCATGTTAAGGATGGAAAAGATCGAACCAGTTCTCTGCAACTTCTTTATTTTTTTAAATAATAAACTTATCATTTTAAATAAGCTGATTGCACATAAACTTCTTTTTTGGGTTGTATGATCACATATAAACTTTACAATAGCGAATGAAGATAGATGACCAAGCAAGTTATTGGTGGCAGTTTCATCCCATAACAGCTGCAGCGAACCATCATCCATACAATAGATCAGTAATAAGTTGTAAGATATATCTAACTCTTTAAGTATTCTATCATGTAGGGTTGATCATAAGGCCGATGGTCAAGTATGGCCTGATCCGACCCAAATTGACCTAGCTCGGTTTGGTTGTACCAGCCAAACCAAACTGGACTCTTTGGGTTGGATCAGATCGGGGATCGAGTCCTATGATCAAATGATTTGATTCTGCTTGATAGCCTCTAGTAACGTGGTGAGAGAGGATTGAGGGAGTGAGGTGGTGTGGAAAGTGGAGAAGTGATGGGACTATTTGCAAAGGAGAAGTGAGGAGAGGATAATGGCTTCGTTTGGAAACCCGTTGAGAAAACGGACACAGATTCCTAGGTACTTTATGTGAGAGGAATTTTGTCTCGGCTTGCGTGAGAATGGGTTTTGGGGGTCAAAACGGGGTCCTAACGGAACCCCAAACGAAGCTATTACGAAATAGTGGACACAAGTTGAGGTGACGTGTTTGACTGAGGGAAGAAGAAAAGTATAGGTCAAACTTTTTTAAAAAGAATGGAGAAAATTCAAAAAAATGGAGAGAGCGGTATGGACTACCTGGACTAGTCTCAATGGTTCACTAGACCATGTCTTGTCTAGCCCGACATCAGGTTAAGGATGTAAAAGACCCATGCTTCGTAAATTCGGACCGGATCGGCCGAGTTAAGCCGGAAACCGGCGACTCGACCGGCAAACCGGTTCGAGTCAAGGGTTGAACCCGGGTTATGGTGATTCGGTCCAACTCGGATCAACTCGTCATAACCCGGTGGTAACTCGGTAGATCCGCCGAATTGGGGGGTCGACCGAGTTACTTAAAAAAAAAAACAGCAGAAAGGGAGACGTTAGCAGACGACATATTGCAATGAGGTTCTCCTCACCTCCACTCGTTCTCCAGTCCTTGCCTCCACTGTTCTTAGGTCTCCCCACTCGCCGTCGAAGGATGCAGTTGCAGGTCCATCCCTACTCACCGTCGCAGGTTACTTTGAAGGTCGTAGGCTAGCTTTGAGAAGTGAGAAACTTGAAGGAGACTTTGGGGGAGGGTGGATTGGAGAGCTTCTTGAAAGCTTTGACAGTATTGCAATGGAGTCAGGCTATTAGGAATAGAAGGAGAAGGATTTGCATCA
>JANTPZ010096111.1:0-14167 GCA_025593235.1 Vachellia pachyceras | reverse complement strand
ATGAGGAATGTTACCTGCTATATAAGCTACAATTCAATTCTTAATGTATCGGTTCAGCTTGTGATGTATGATGACAATAATGTGATGTTCCCTTACATTTATGTTTCAACAATTATTATTTTTCCATTTGTCCAAAGCGTTATCTTTAAGCTATATAGTTATTTCTTATTGTTACATCATTATATTTATAAAAACAAACTCATCGTATTCTGTCATCATGAAATTTATTTGAAAAATGTCACTAAATTAAAATATTTTTTTTTTAAATTTTCCAGATTTCCTGCGGATTTTACCTGCGGAAAAATCCGCAGGTAATTACCTGCGGATTTTAAATCCGCAGGAAAATAAATTTCTACGAACCTGATACCTGCGGACCAAAATCCGCAGGAAATTTTTTTCCTGCGGATTTTTAGCCAAAATCCGCAAGAATAAGTAATTTTTTTTGTAGTGTCCCTTCTTCCTTCCGCCATATCGTCGGTATCAGCCAGAGACATCAACGGAGAAGAATAGGGAGAACTAAAACACCGTTCGTCCAAAAGCAACAAAGCCGGAGAAGCAACGGAACCAGAGAATCGGCGCTCTCAAATCTAAAGCCTTCGACGGAGCAGGAGACATTGGCGGAGAAGAACAAGGAGAGCTAAAGCCAGAGACATCGACGAAATATCAGATTCCTTGCCTATATGTCCATTGGTAAAGAAGAAGATGGGAGGTCATCGGAGTCGCATATGGAGGGGAATGAGGTCGCCAGATCAGATTCGTATCAGGTGAGGGATGAGGTCGCTGGAGTCGAAGATGGAAGGGGACAAAAATGACAATATGTTAAATTATCAAGGGGATAATAGTCTAAAAAAGATGGGTTCCATGGAACCCATCCAATTCTCAGGGGCTGATAAGGAACCCAGTTCCAACATTTTGGTGGAATTGGGGGTTCAATCTATAGAATTGAGTTCAAGGCTACCAACCAACCCACTAGTTTTTGTTAATGAATAAAGCATACAATATAATAATGGCCCTGTTTTGAGTTGACTTCCCTATTATAAATAGAGTATTTTAAGTATATCAATCAAAATGTATCATTGAAACATATCATCAAACCATGAGCTCACTTTTTCCTTTGGCGTAAGAATCATCCATCAAAATTTTATAATTGGTATGCTGAAGCATGATTATATATTCTCTTCGACTTAATTATAAAATAAACATGTGATACAATTACCTATCAGACTAAAAATTAAATATATGGCCGGCTGGATTCCATTATTGGCTGCACAAGATGCGCAGTTTATTAGTCAACAAATTCATATCTTGGAATCTTCCTTCTCATTTCTTAACATATGAAATTACCCATCGACCTCAAGGATGATCCTAAGGTTGATTTTACTCTCCAGCTACCTAATTATTAATCATTTATAAGAAGATACAGAGAATGACAACCCATTGACTGATGATTCATTACTATTTTGGAGCACTGTTACCGCCATATTTATTTATATTTATTTACATCAGTATGAGACTAAAACCAGATACGCAGCCTACGTAAGGAATATTCTATAATAAACTGGATAAGGTTGGAGAGTATTATTTATATATTAGGCTTTATTTGGACTAGGCTGATTGTCTGCTTCAACAATTTCATTAGCTAGAGTCGGATGCATAAATTACACGACAGCATTGAATCCTATTAATAACCAAATTTTGAGATAAATTATTGGTTAACTGATTTCACTCAATAATATCATTGAATGATCTCTAATTTTTTTTAAATATATTACGAAATTTAACACATAAAATAAATATGAATATGCAATATGAAAAATAAATTATACAGCACGATTCGTAAGTTATGAATAAAAAAATAGTTCATGGATTATAAGAATCTAAAACTCAAACAGTAAAACCTCAATTTAACGAAGGAGACGGCACAAAAAGATATTGCAAAGCCGGCATGGTTATGAGAAGTATCATCTTAAAATTTGAATCCCTTCTAATATATATATATATATATATATATATGAGAAGTGTCATTTTCATGGAAGAATTTCAGCAATTTTACGTTAGTGAATACAATTATGCAAGTAATATAAGAATGAATATAATACTTGCAATTATTGATTAAAATTCGAAGTATTTTATATTATGTCGTTATCAAAATTATATAATCTGTTCGAATGTTTAATTTAAATAAATGATAATGAAATTAAGACGAGAAGTAACAGCCTAGGTTACCTAGCTTCTATAAAATTATAAATAGAAAAGGCATTCTTACATTAAATTATTTTTTTTAGAAAAGGCATCATTGGTATATCCGAAATTTGGGAAAAGACATCTCAATTTTGTTTGTAAAGTCAAATAATATCAAGCACGAATCGTATACAGTACGACATGACGTTCACGAACAATTAATTATAATGCAATCTAAAAGGTTTTTCATTCTTGATTTTTTTCCAAGTAATAGAAGTTCTTTCCCTTCCTGATAATCAATTGAAACATTGAGGAAAAAAATAGATACCAAATGTATGAAAGTTTATCTTCATCAACACAAAGTGCCACTTCTTTGTTTTTAAAAACAAACAAATAACACTAATAAAAATTTATGATATACCTACGAATTTTATCTGTAAAAGATTGTTGCAGCAATTCCTAATGAACTTTAGAATATTTTAAGACTCCTTTTGATGACATGTTTTTAAAAACAAACAAATAAACGACTGAGGATTACAAAACTTTAGAATACTTTAAGGCTCCTTTTGGTATGTGGTATTGAAATGATTGATATTAGGCTTAGTAGGATTGGTATATATATATATATATATATATATCCCCCGTTTTGCGATGTTGGATACAAGGGACTGAAGATAACTTGAGATTGGGGATGTCACGTAGGTGGGATTGCTAGAAACCCACCCACTTCTTGGTATTGGAAGAGTTATCTTGAGATTGAAAAATTTTGAGACAAAACTATCCCTATTTATAAAAAATTTGAAAGTTAGTCAAGCACATAAAATTCCTAATGAAGGGATTATGGAACCAATCCTGTTTTCCAGTTTTTCTTAATGGGGAATTACTTGTTTCCAAGCCAAACGATCCTTAACTCATTAGCATGAAATTAGTAACCTCGTCACCACAGACTTCAATTAGTACTTTATTGGTTCAGATGTTAATTAATTAGCTGCAATCAATAGTATAGTTTCATTCAAAAGCCACATGTGCCTGCCATTAATCCAAAAGTCAATTGTCGTCTAATCTGGGAGCCGTAGGATAATCTGATATGGACCTGCAAGCAATATTCTTTTATCCTCTATTCTTCAAACATGGAGAGGGCTAGAGTGGGAGAGGGGACGAATTGCAGAGAGGCCGAATGAGTTTCCACTTTTTTTAAAAAAAAAAATTGAAAGGGATAGTGTATATATATTCATTTGACAATATGTATTTGATTATAAAGTAGAAATTAATGCAACAATTCCCTTTCAATATTATCATGTACCAAACATATAATGTTAAAGCCTCATTCTTACTCACCATGCCAATCCCAGTTCCAATCCTTTAAAATCCAGTACTGCCTACCAAACAGAGCCTAGGATGCACATGGTGCATTGTTCAAGTGGTAAAGTCATTTTCTTGTATACAGGAGCTGGTGGGTTCTATCCTCTGAAGACTAGTTTAGCCTCTTTTCCAACTTCAAATATATATATATATATATATATATATAAATGTTACTCTTTTTGTCATCAAGCAGCTGATCCTTTTCATGTTACTTTTCTGAAGCATTTTTTTTTTTGTTAGTAATGAGTTATACTATATCCGGTCTAATAACTTTTATGTTCATGTACCATTTTATATTTACAACCTTGATTTCAACATACTCAATTGGAGTAATGGCTGCTATATGCATCGGTCAACATTGAATTCCATAGTTGATGTTTTCTTAATCCTATTAAATATTTTAATAAGGATAGAATATTTGGAACAAGATTTTTTTTTTTTGCCTAGAGTCTGATTTAGACGGTTGCAAAATAAATAAGAAAACATCATCGATACATCCATTTAAATGTGTTTATTTTCATTCATCATATTTTAAATCTTAGTTGGAAAAACATGGTTTTATTCCCAGTACGTCTAGCGTCTTTTAAGGGGAAAAGTTTTTCTCTTCCTTATAATCAGTTGACGCCAGTTATACAAAAGTTAGTCAAATTAATGGAGATCGCCTGGTTCATATAACTTAATTTAATTTTGATTTCAATCGCTCGAATTTCAAATCATGAGTTTTGGTTTTGTAAGGGGTAAAATAGTCTAGATTTTTATTAAATCATGGCGATTAATGATATTTCAAATGGAAAGAGACTTGATGAAATAAAACTTAAATATTGTTTGAAATTTGAAAAATCAAAATGAAGAGTGAAGATAAGTTATAAAGATCAAAATTGCCCTTTAATTTAAAATGTCAAAGGACAGAGCCAACCAAACCAAAGGTTGATGCAAATGGTTGGATCTGGGTTCCGTGCCAGGCTTAAAGCCTTGCTTCTGACGAGATAATATGAAACACGGAATCCATCTTTTCCAGTTGAGCAAATGTAAACAGTATTTTATAATAAAAACTTAGGTCTATTTACTTATATTCATTGTGCTTTGGGAAAGCTTATTTACTCTCCAAAAGTACGTTCAACAGTGTTTTTTCACAAAACGAAATAATCTCTTCCACATATTTACCTCGGCTTGCGTAAAAGTACTTTTCTACCGCGTTCCCAAACGGGTCCATTATATTCAGTTCTCCAATCAAATATTGTCATTTGCAAATATTACAATTTGATTGGAAATTGAATACAAGGAAATAAAAAGGGTCGAATATCTATACAGACCTAAGTTTTGTTCTTTATAATCTATGGCAACCGAGTAAGATAACCCAGTAGTCGAACCGACAAAAAAAATTATCCAATATGAAATAAAAGGGTCAAAGGATATCTATAGATTTAAAAAATTCTCTAGAAAGCTATATTGTTCATTGTGAATCGTATGATTCAATTTCTAAGCTGCATACCAGCCCTTTTACTCACAATGCATAATTAATCAATAATTCATAGCTTCCTTTGTTTCTTATTATTAATGACATTTTCAATTTAAAGAAAAAACTATGAGCTATTGTTAAGTAATATTTAATTTCCTGATTACATCCAGATCTATTACTGAAATAGCTCATTTAAAAAAAATAAAAAAAGAATATTGACACAGAGGATAGAGAAGGCTAAGGGATGTGAACATTGTTGTGTAGTCTGCATTCTGCGAGTAATGCTGCCTTAATTTCTTAGATATCATCCATGCAAATAAACAATATATATGTGTTCATACTATTCATATCCCTGTTTGCTCTTTAATGCCTATGGCGCAATATTATAGAGAAGGGCCACAAAAACTCTAAAAATAAAATCTCAAAATACAGTGTTAGCCCTAATAATCTTACCAAAACATAGGAATATTGAGAATGAAGAACACGTGCATATATGTATGTTTACTTGTATCTATGATTTTACACTCAGAGTGGAAGCAATTCACGTACAGTGTATATATAGCTGTGTTCAAATTGCAGAAAGT
The DNA here is from genome assembly GCA_025593235.1 of Vachellia pachyceras. Lineage (NCBI taxonomy): Eukaryota > Viridiplantae > Streptophyta > Magnoliopsida > Fabales > Fabaceae > Vachellia > Vachellia pachyceras. Next base: position 8,581 of record JANTPZ010096111.1, on the reverse strand, counting down.
TTAATTAATCCCATTGAACAGTGTTGGCTTGTTTAGTAAGCAGCATTATATATGTTGGTCTTTAAAGGATGTTTCATCGTCATCGTCGTCATACTCGTCATGACCTCCTCCTCCTGCATGAGAAACATTAATGTCTGTCCCAAGGAAGCTAAGGGCACTCACTACGTCACTCATTAATGGCCGAGCAGAAGCTTCCTCGTTCAGGCACATGGCTGTCATTGCCACTGCTTGGTTCAGTGCTTTTAAAGCGAAGTTTCCTTTCAGAAGAGGATCTGCTAGTTCTGGATGCCTCCGAGGGTCCTTGAATATTGTTTGTGCCTGATTAATATATTGGGGGTCAAAACAAAGAGTTCAATTATCAGAATCATCACTTGTTTTGCCAGCACATTATTAGCTTCTGGTGCTGCATCCACCACTTAGCACTAATTAAGGTACCGAAAACTGAAGCTGTAAATGAACATGTTGAAACAGTGGTCGAATAGTTAATGATTTAAATCGGAATTAACTTAAGATTAGATTCGTTATAATTAAAATAATATTTAAATATAAAGGCATGAATTCATACATTTATCACGTCTACACTATACATAATTCATGAAAATATAGTTATTAAAACACATCTCATGAACTGCAATTTTTCCCTTAATTTTAAAACTCAAAAGTCAAAACGATGTTGTTTCAAACTCATTAAGAGAGGAAGAAAAATATATATATTTCAATCTGATTGGCTGGTTCAAAACTACCGAATTTGATCAAGGGACTAGTTTTGGTTTACTCCGGTTTGGTTTTAATACCATATGAATAACTAGCTTGGTCTAGCTACCATCAATCTACAGGTAATCTTTTGTGAAGGCGTATATATAAAAACATAACTTGATTTAGGAAACAAAAGCTATATATATATTGATATATAGTTAACTTTCGAAAAACATATGACTACAAAAGATTGATGGCGGAAATGCTGGACTCACCCAAGTAACAAGGTTCTGTTTCCGTGTGGATCTTGTGGTGTCAATGACTCTTTTTCCGGTGATCAATTCAAGCAAGACAACTCCAAAACTATAGATATCTGACTTAACGGTGAGCTGACCTGTTCGTTGATATTCAGGAGCGCAGTATCCATAAGTTCCCATGACTCTGGAAGAAACATGGGACTTGTCTCCCGTAGGCCCAAGCTTTGCGAGTCCGAAATCTGAAAGTTTTGCATTGAAATCCTTGTCTAGCAATATGTTGGCTGCTTTCAAGTCCCTATAGATCACAGGTGGTTTGGCTTTGTCATGCAGATATTCTAAACCTTTTGCTGCTCCCAATGCTATTTTCATCCTCGTACTCCAATCTAGTGGCTCTTGATCAGGGGGCACATCTGAAAATTCAATTCACCGCATTGGAAATGAACAGGGGCCTACTTTTCTTTTCTGTTCTGAGTTCAATCTTGTTTGGACTAACTCTGTAAAAGAAAACTTGTATCGAGACTGAAGTTGGAGTTAATAAAAATAAATTAGTATAATGTGATTTATATTTGAATGCGTTTTCGTGAAAAAGTCATTTTGATTACCTAATTCAACTTTTGTGACCCTATAACCTCCAAAATGTGGCTTTAGGTCTAACTTGTTTGTAAATGTATTAGCCAAAAGGATTTAATGACATGTTTTTATACAGTAAAGTATATGTATTCTAAGATTTCGTATAAATGAAGTACTAGTACTTGAATTATGCCCCTTTTGCTAATAAAAATCTCAAACATGGATTTTTTTTACAGATTTTATCAAAAAATTATTCGACTCCAATGCAAATTCAAACAATTTTTTTGGCTCAAATTTGTTTTTGAACTTTTAAACCGACTTTTGAGAGGCTTTTGGGTTACAAAAGCCAATCCGAACATAACTCTGATCCATATGAGACGTTTAAGGAAAATTATGATACCAAGAAGATGATCCTCAACAGATCCATATGGCATGTACTCGTATACTAAAAGTCTCTGATCTCCATCAGCACAATAACCGACCAGATTCACCAGATTCTCATGATGTAAGAGGCTTAACATCAACACTTCAACAAGGAACTCTCTATTCCCTTGAAACCCATTCCTGTCAAGTTGCTTCACAGCTATATCCTATATATAAAGATAAATCAAAAGCCTTATGATTAATACGAAGTTCACATAATATAGAAATTAACCCATGTTCATGTTATTGTTGATTCTTAATTACCTGGTTGGTTTTTTCAAGTCTCCCTCTATAAACCCTTCCGAATCCACCTTCTCCAATTAGGGTTTCTTGCCTGAAGTTCTTTGTCGCCATTGCTAATTCGCGGAAGGTGAAGGTATGTGAAGCAATGTTATTTCTGCCCATGTTATCTTTGATGGCTTCCTTATTTGTTTCAGCTTCTCTCGCCTGTGAAGTGGGCTTTCGATAATTGGTGTTACGAGTTTCTGCACATAGAAATAAAGGATTATGTATAATATATTTATATATATATATATATAGAGAGAGAGAGAGAGAGAGGAAATGCGTGGTGTTACCATGGCGTGGCTCTGAGGAGGCTTCAAATGGAGCAGAAGTTGTAGATGGAGACGACGACTCTGTATTCCTTCCATTCTGGGATTTCTTTGACGATTTCTTTTCTGGGTGAGCAGAAAAACATGCGAAGCAAATCATTTGTGTTGACTTTAATTAAATTTTCTTCAAACTTGAAGCCTAATTATTGTCTGCAAAAAAGTTCATAATATATATATAAAAGATCATTCAACTCCCAGAAATCCCTTTGTTTGCGGTATGCATCCGAATCCCTATATACACAAAAGAAAAACAAAAAAAAAAAAGGTTATCGGAATTGAATCATTCGTATATCCAAATTCAACAAGTTTTAAAAGAACATTCACATGATCATTTGAATTCTATATAGTTACTGTACAGATAATGAAACCTTAATTCAAGAGACTGCCAGATTGATGATGTTAAGTAAAGCTTGCTAGATGCTGTAATTATAACTTGCCATAGTAGTAATTGGGATCGTCTGACCCAACACTTAAAAACTTGGCAAAGAGAGAAGAAGAACGTACGTAATTAGATGAGAAGTTGTGTGTGTTGGGTCAGCCAAAGGAACAGCAATGGGTGACAAGTTTTTCCGTTCGAGGTTCCCGAACAATTTGGAGAGGAACAAGGACCGAGGTTTCGATCAAAAGTTCGAAAGCCATCTCATCAGAAATCTGATCTTGTCCGCATTTTTAGGGATGTTGCCGGTGTATATACATCTGATTTGGACTGTCCAAACCTCCAAATCATATTTGAACAGTTTAAAATAAAAAAATAATAAAATACAAAGTTTGTTGGAATTCAGATTGTCCAGGTCAGATATATTCCCCATGACAGGGAAGGAAACCGATTCAAACCAATTTGTGGGTACAAGTTACTATGCTGTTGAACAGGACACATTATTTTAGAATGTTATGAGACACAGATAGACACAAAACAGATATTTTTGCCAATCAGTTTAGTCATAATATAGGGAAAATAATTAGGGATCTAACAAGGCTACGTTTTTTTTTTGGAGCAGGACCAGTTTAATATTAAAGGTAATGCTTCTTTTTAAAACATTATGCCCCTCAATATATATTTGATCAATTTGTTTAAAGGTAACACTTCTTATTAGTTCTTATATCAAAACGTTGAACAATGCAAGTAAACTGGATTTGAAGATAATTTTGGAGGGAGAAGTATCACTACTACATAAAGGTGCTTTTACATCCCCATTTTTACGTCCAACAATAAAAAGGGATGGATGTAAGAGTGATTTCCTAAATAGAGGATACTACCCTCTCACGTCCAACAATAAAGGGTTGAACATAGAGAAGGAATATGAAAGAATGAAGAAAAATGAGAGGCTAAAACTTAAAAGAAAGTAATAAAAGGATTTTTAAAAACCCTCGAAGAGCCCTCTCACGTCCAGCAATAAAAGACTGGACTTGAGAGGGTCAGCATTTTGAGCCTGGACGTGAAAGGGTCCGTAGAGGGTTTTTAAAAATCCTTTTAAGCTCTAGCCTCTCATTTTTCTTCATTCTCTCCTGTTCCTTCTTTGCATTGTCTCTATTTGTCAAAACCTTATTTACCTTACTGTCACCTCATCTTTCTCTTTGATTTTAAGATACTCCATCGTGATCCTCCTCCTCTTCACTTTCTCCGTTCTCCTCCCTCCCCTGCTCTTGCGGCCCATGCCTCCCCCGCCTTCCCTCCTCCTGTTCCTCGTCGTCTTCATCCTCGTCCTCGTCCTCCTCTTGTCGTTCTCCTCTCTTGGCCTTCTCCTCGTTTTAGCGTTTCCCTGCGAGCTAGGGAACGGACAACAATAACGAAGAAAGGAAGAAGAGAATGAGCAGCAACGCAGGGAAGGTAGTATATGAGTCACTGGTGCTTCTGGCTCCATTGCTTCGTGCCTCGTCAAGCTTCTTCTTCTTCGTGGTTACACTGTGAATGCTACTGTTCCTGATCCCAGTTAGTGCTTCCTCTTAATTTACTTCCTTTTATCAATTTGATCAAAAACTGTGTTTCATTTTGGTTAGTGATATTACACTATGTTGAAAAATAGTTTTAAGTTTGACTAGTTAGAGAAAGAATTAAACATATATAATGCTAAGAGAAGTCTTATCAAATTGGCTCAATCTACTTTTATTAAATAATTAACAACTCTCTGGAATGTTCTGGAATATTATGGAAGGCTCTAATTATTCTAGAAAGTTCTAGAATGTTGTAGAAGCCTCTGGAAAATTTTGAAATATTGTAGAAGCCTCTGGAATGTAATGGAATGTTGTGAAAGTTTCTGGAAGTTGTAGAAGCTCATGGAAATTAGTGTATTCTAGAATAGCGTAGAAAGTTCTAGAACGTGTATAATATTTCTAGGTTTGCATAGAATTTTCTAGATGCAAAATGTAAACCATAGGATTAAAATGATCTCCACCGTTTGTTAAGGAGGTGGAAGAATATAAATATGTGGAGTGTGGGTGAGTATGAGTAGAATTGAGAATTGGAAGAGTTGATAGAATTGAGTGAGTTGATAGAATAAGGCAAAGTGTGTGAGTGAGAAACTTGAGTGTGTGAAAGAAATACAACAGTTAGTGTATTTTATCTCTTCGGTTTCAAATAAAAATTTTATTTCATTGAAGTTCCTCTTTTTTTATTCAAGCTTCCTATCAAGTAGTTCAAGGGTCTACCACTCAAATCCCAACAACTTTGATATCTACGGTGTGATTGAAATTTTGATGATCGTTAGCACACTTGGATTGTATCTTTCACATACGAGAGATAAGTATTTTTCTAACTTTATTTGCTCTTCTATTTTATAAATGTAATCTTTGGGTGATTTTTGGAATGATGTGAACTTTATTGTCATCCTGCCTGATATTAGAGGAGCGCTTGAACATTTTACTCTTTTTTTTAAGATTGTGTAATATTTTGCCTTGGACTGGTCGATTGCTCTCACATGCATTGAGTGGGAAATTTTTTAGCCTGAGCATTTTTAAGTGATCAATTTGTGATCTTCTGTAACTCCCCTTCAGATGACCCCAAGAAGGTGGACCACTTGCTTAAACTGGAAGAAGCAAAGGAAAGATTACAAATTTTTAAAGCAATTATGTTGGAAGAAGGTTCCTTTGACTCTGCTGTTCAGGGCTGTGAGGTGTCTTCCATACTGCCTTGATCTCCTTGTATTTTCAATGCCAAAGATCCACAGGTTCAATTCATTCTTTAATTGATGGATGGATGATTGATAATAGAATGTGTTCTGGGTGCAGGAAGCACTATTTTTTTTAAATGCTTCAAAACAAATCACAGTTAAAAAAATAGATTACCATGGCTCAGGTACCATTTAACCATGATATGTGAGGTTAAAAGACCAAAGATTGAAGAGAAACGCCACTGCAACAAATGTCTATCACCTTTTCCTATCAACATGGCAAATATTGCAGCGTAGACTTCTGCCTGTTATACTCATTTTAATCTCTTTGTTTGGATTATTTATGGGCTATTGAAATGGCAAAGCAGTAACGAAAGGTAACCCGTCCTCATCTAATTGCTGGCTGAGCTGTTACATTATCCTCTTATAACATATTTATGCTAATTCTTTGCAATTGTCATTGATGGTTCACCCTGATAAATGCAAGCATGCATCCACAAGCAAAGGAAGCCTTTGGAGGTATATGCATGCATGGTGTAGTTTTTTTATGCCATGATGTAATGTAGACCATTTCTTCGTTTCTGTTACATTGATAAGGTATTATCAATTCTATTATAAAGCTCTGCAGCTTGATGGCTTGGAATTTTTGTTTATTTTCTAAATACTTGTTCTGTTATCTACTTGTGTGCAACAGTAGCAAAAGCCCATCAATTGTTAATTAATCAAAATGAAAGAAATTAGCTTCTCAGCCAAGTTAATTAAATAAAGGTTATGTGTATGATTTTTTTTCTTTAAAATGAAAGAAATATTCCTGTGTTATCATTTGTCTGAGATATTGACAGACCTTAACCTTGTAAAGTTAGGATGCCATGTTTACTCAAGGATCAATATACCTTGTGTTCCCCAAAAGCTCATTCACTTGCGTGTCTCTTGTGTATCAAAGGGAAACTTACCCAGGTAATTCCCTTGCAATTTCCGATAGACATGGATTCCATCTAAAAGTTAGCCTTTTTGTAGTGTTTAAATAGGGGAGGAATTTCTCATTTTGTTTCAGGATGTGATAATTACTCTGAGGTAATGAGGTTCCCCATTATGGGGGGCAACATTCCAGTGAATCAAACTAGTTAATTGCTCTTGGCGTTCTTGACAATATGATTCAGAAAATGCACCGGTCGATACCAATTGATTCATCAACTAAGAATATGATTGAGCCGACTAGTTTGATTTGAAAAGGAACCGATGCCTAATATGATCCTAAACATTGTCATAACTAGTGTGGATTGGCAAAACCCATCATGAATAAGTTTTTTAAGAAAATCTCACTAATCCAAATATTATATATATATATATATATCTTTAATAAGTTTTTTTAGTGAAGAGCTTTTCTAATAGAAAGTCTCTTCCATCAATTTCTCTTGAAATTTATAGTCCAATATATATATGTATGTATGTATGTGCGAGCGCGCGCGTGTTTGGGAGTGTTGACACGCATCAAACAAACATAAACCTTTCACTTAAATACGTTGTTTGATGTTAAAAGAAAAACAAAAATGAAGAAAGAAAAGACTTCACCTTGAAGTTTTTAGGGGAAAAAAGTAAGAGGAAGAAGTGAAGATAATGCTAGACATATACAGTGAAAGTTCCAATTGTCCCTGGCTTCTGATTGATGCTTACAAAAATGTTTACAAATATTTTTTTTTCTTTTTAAAAATTTTATCCCCTTCAAGACATATAATTGTTGGGAACAATCTTTATTAGTTCAACCTTGGAGAGCTCGTACTATACTGCAAAAGGAGAGGTAAATGTAAAACAATAATTGTCAAAATTGATGGGCCCTATTGTACCTTTCTAAGCCCCCTAAGTTACAGAATCAAAAGATTAAAAAATGTGATTAATTTTAGTGAAATGACTTAATGAATAAGTAAATCTAAATACAGCTAAAGATCTTTACAATATTACAATTTTAAATCTAAAGAAGCAAAAACTTATGAACTGCTTTAGCCTCCCTTGAATCAAATTAATTCTAAACCTGAAGAACATTAAAATATGTTAGTCGAAACAGAAAGCAAGAGATCTTTATTCAAGGATTAAATAAGTTTAATCATGTCTTGCATCCTAGACAACGCTTTTTAAAACCGAATGGAAATCAATTAGTTTGACTGATGACTTTGGTCATAAAGACCATAATTAAATTACTATATTTGTTTGTACATAAATATTATTTTATACTAGAAATTCGATATTTTCTCATTTTTAATCAATTTTGATTAATTTATTTTTTGACAATTTTTTTAAAATTTATTATTTAAAATAATAATTAATTCTTTTTAGCAACAACTAGTAATTAATTTGATATTGAAAACATTTTGAATAGAATTAAGACTCAATTTGTTGATTTATCTATCAATAACATACTAGTAGTACCCAAATGATATAACGAATGACTTCTTTCGGTCTTAGATGTAAAAGTTAGTAGAGAGATTTGCTATATTTCTAAATTTAAGACTTCAATATTTTGTCTCTTAAAATTTATACTTTTCACTAAACTCTTGAAGATTGCACTTATTAAAAAGGTAATTTCTCATGCAAATGTTTATAAGTGATCATTTAGGAAAACCAACATACATTTTTAACAAATAATTAGCTAAATTAATTTTTTATTTAAATTGGTTATCAAACATCTATATATTTAAGACAAGAGGAAGAACTACTCATAAAATATATCCACACTTAGAGGGACACACTTCACGCTGATTTGTGAGGATGATCGAAATCTAAAAGTACTGTTTCAAAATGGCTCAAAACTTCATGCAACAAGCTAAAACGCCGAATCTATGCTAAGAAATGAACACTGGATGAGATTTAGGTCATCTACATGTTGCAATAATTATGCCATAGAAATTGCAACGAAGCCCCA
>JANTPZ010096110.1:0-10329 GCA_025593235.1 Vachellia pachyceras | reverse complement strand
GCACGAGAGTCTCCAAGGTTGGCCACATATAATGTCCCTTTCCAAATAACACCAACCAGACAACAGGAACCAATAGCGGCCATCAATGGCTTTATACCGTAAGTCCTTCGAACAAAAGCCAGAAATCCATCTTCAGTCGCAGAAACAGCGCCTCTCAGGATATCTTCAGATATAGTACCATTATCTCCAGCTATCCCTGTAACCAGATTAGCCAAAACTACTTAAGCAGAACCACAGGTCAATCAATATGTGACGTGTGCAATAGATCTCATATTATGCATGCCAATTTATGGATGATCATGAATAGAAAAGTAATTTTTCAATGCAGCCTCAAAGCGGCAGCGGATCCTCATTGATTATCCAAAAGAAACCATTAAATTTAAATGACACCGTAGATCTTTAAAGACTACAAAAGGAGCATGTGACGACCGATTGAGGAGGAGAAGAAATGGCCATAAAAACTTCTTTAGTTTGTTCCAGGATGAACTGCTGGGTGACTCATGGTTCTCAAAACAAATTTCCATTCCTTGGCTATACAATCAATACTTTTACCTTTGGATTTTTTTTTTTTTGGTTGAAAGATCCTTACTCCCTCAGTTCAAGAAACATCCTCGAAGAGGAAAAATAAGTGAGGGAGAAGGAAGACGGCAGCAATGTTACCCTGCGTTGTGCTTTAACATGAGAAAGCAAATTAAATTTTCAACTAGGTTTCCTGCAATCGCATTAACAGGCATCATAAAGAAAGCAGCAGAACCATATGATGCCGAGACCATATAAGCCAGAGGACCATCCTAAGAACACAAGAAGGGGAAATATAAAACAAAAGAAAAGAAAATCACTTTGATTATTCACATCAGAAAGTCAACACTCGATTATGGTACTGGAGAAAATCGATCCCATTGAGTGATATGAAGCGACAACTTAGTATGTAATTTCATAATACTCACTCATTAGATGATGGACGAGGTGGTCGCTGATGAACCGAGAAGCTTCGGGACCGCCGTGGCCGTCGTAAACTCCGATGAACACTGCGTCGGAGCCAGTCTCGACCTGGCTGTGATCCTCGATAATTTCATTGGCCTGAACCACAGCATATGAGAATTCGCCACAAGAGTGTTTCTCGAGGTCCTTATACCATAGCAGAGTGTCGTCGTTTGAGGAAGGATCATCCACGTCATCCTTGTTCATGCGGGCATACCGCCTGACCGGCCTCAAGCACGCAGAAACTATCCTTGCCAACCACGAAAACATCCCACATTTCCCTCTCTAACAAATCCCTAAAAGAAATTAAGCGCTGATGACAAACAGTAAAACCCGGATTCCTCAAGACAGGACACTGCGGATTCCGGAAATTTCAATGTCAAATCCGTAAGCCTGAAATTTCAATCCTTTCATCGAAAGTACAGGTGATGGTGGAAAGCAAATGTTTTGAGGATGACTGCCCGAAGCAAGAAAAAGATTGGCAAGATTGTAATTCACTGGCAACAGACGAAAATTAGTGGACTAAGTGAGACTAATTAAACAAGTCGTGATATGAAGAGAGAACGGAAATCCGTACTCAACAAAGAATAAATCAAAGAATCAACTTTGGATTTGAGTGGAGAGACTTCATGATCAGAATTTCAAAACAACAAAAGATCTGATCTTGGTTAGTCAAAAGAACGAAATGAGCGTTTTTCTTTATAGCGTTGAAAGAGAATGGAAGGTGTCAAACATGGTGTTTGCGAATAAGAGAGAACAGAAGATGGGTTTGAGCAGAAGATTTCTCTTCGTACAAGCAAGAGACGAAGGTTTTCAGCGAAAGCGCAGATTACAGAATGGTTGCTGCGGGTGGAGGCAGGGTAGTAAATGGGAGAGGAAAGTTGACAAAAGCTTGTGTTGACTTTGTTATGGAATCGATGGAAGAAAGAGGAGCGCTCATCAGTTTTCCTCGCTCCTCCTCCTCACTAAAGAAATTTTAATGCAAAATTCCAATGGCCACATTTCTGTTTGCTTATTACAACTGCCTATTTACATAATTGCCATTGATGTGATTGTTAGAATTGAGTGAACCCGTGTGGCAGATATGCTTCTAGCCTGCCTAGGTCTATTTGGAAATATTGTGACATGTTCGTTAGATCAACGTTGGCAGTGCCTCCTACAAGACGTAACAAAGTTGTGAGCTTTTTCCTTCAGAAGATTCAACCCGATCACTAAATTAAGATTGAGATTGCGTCGGTTTATATGAAATTTAGGTTTGGCCGCTTTTCAATCTAAGCGTTTGCGTGCAACACTTGTAGATCGAAAGTTTCGACACTGTTCACCAGGCCAAGTGGTCATTATTTTCCTTCTTTATGATCTGAATGAAATGCCAAATGAGCATATGCCATTTGCTTTGCCCATATGACTTTCCGGTCCAATGAACTATGATCTGCATAAAGGTTCAGTTTTTCTTGTTTCCGAGTAAAAAAAATGTTTTTTAAATGGCTTTTGATCCAGGATGAATATTGGCCCTAGCATACATATCGTATATTTGGGAAGCAATCGAAGGGCTAAAAGGGACACGTGTGATAGTAGTTGTGGCATACAAATTATTCAACATGGTGGGATGATCAAAAGGAGAGATTAACAGAGTAGAGGTAAAGGGCATGTTGTTTTCCACAACAGAAGGGAAAGTCACTCAACACATGTGGCTTGTGAAGTGGCCTTTTCAGGATCACAAGCGTCTTTCCTTCATTTCAATAATATTCGGTTTCATCTTCCTTCACTTTTCAGCTAATCCTATTTAATCCCTCACTTTTACAGCTGCATTCGAAGTCTGTAGTTGCTCCCTCGGAAACCAAGTCCTTTAGCCGATCGAGGACCATTTGATCCTCATAAACACATCTAAATCTGTGTTTATTTGTTAATGTGTTGAAAAATCATATTCATATAAGTTAAAACAAAACTTTTCTTACATGCTTACATCTTTAACCGTAAATCATATTGAAAAAATAGCTTCTAACACTAATCTAAACAGACTTATTAAATCGTGATATCTTAGACCCTATATTGGCCATTGTCAGAAAATGGTTCATTTCTCTGACAATATCTTTTTATTGACATGCTGAAGATTGGCAAGCCTAGCAATAAATACATTTTTTGGGTTGTCAAATTACTACATTTGCTTGGGATTTTTTGTTCTCTAAAGTATACAAGCAACTTTTTTCTTGATGCTAAACAAACACATTTGATCCCGAGCTTAAAGTTAAATTCAAGTGTTTTCTTCTGCAAGATTGAAATTAACTTATGCCAAAACTAATAGAAGTGCATGAATAAGTGATGCGAACAAAATGATATTCAAATTTCAAAGGTATAGCATCAAGTGAGAACTTTTTGAAGTTGGTTGGGATTGGTAAGGATTTGGTATGCCAAATAAATCATCGGAACACGCCTTCCTGTTGAAAAGAGATGGGATAAATAAAGGGAAAGGGGGATCACGAGACAAGTCCAATGTACCTTTGTATGGAGTACGAGTGCAAGTACATGGTATATCATTCCTCAAGGACTCAAGGTTGAGATAAAAGAATAGCATCAAGACAACTGAGTATGGCACAAACAATTTACAGAAAATCACAAAGGATATGAGCAGTTGATGAAGGAGTATGAAGTACCAAGTGGCATGTTCGGGAGCTTAGCTTGCTAAGAAATGTCACTGTTCAGAATCTTGTGGCGATAATAATACTTCTCAGTGAAAACTCTAGAGGCCCCTTCTATGGTTTTACGCCACATCTGCAGGAAGCAATGAATTAAAAGCATTGGCGTTGACATCTTTCATAGATCGCGATAATAGAAAGGCCAACGACAACATCCATCATCATCCCTTTGATTTTCATCCACACGTGTCATCTTTCATGTTTCAACAAGCCCTTTTCCAAAAAGGGGCTACATGTCTAATACATTATTATTATTATTATTATTATTATTATTATTATTATTATTTCTTCTTCTTCTCACCATTACCATATATAGTAGAGGGTTGGAAGTTTCAATTTCAGCCACACACACATATCCTCTCCTTGGTTTAGGAAATTTTAAGTGTTAGAAATGTAACGCCTGGTTTGTATCATGAAACCATAGAGAGTATTCCAAGCTGGTATTTATGAACTATTATAACAGAACAAATGGAATTTCTAGTCTTATCTCCAAGTCCTTAAAACGTAATGGTTCTAATGAAGTTTACCCACCTAAATTATACAATGATACTTAGACTTTCTAATGACAGTTCGCAGATACCATTTTTCAGACCAGAACAATTGTAGTAGGACCTGTCATTTAGTCTCATTGCCTATGAACAAGAGTTAAGAGTAGACTTATTCAAGAAGGTGAATGAACCTCACCTTTTCAATGAATGCCAGAGAAACTTGTTCCACACATCCCTCGGCCTGTGCTGTGCTATCCCCATCCTGAGTTACCGGAGCACTGCCGGCCTCAGTGTCGGCAGAAGCGACCTCCTTCCCACTAAAGCGGTGCTGCCACTTGATATGACCTCACATTGGCCGTCATCTATTGCGGCCCAATTTTTATTCTGGCGTTTGGTTGCAAGCAAATGTTTTTTTTCTTCTGGGGCTCGTTATCGGAGTCGTCAGCAAACTTTCTGAGGAGTTCATCCGAAGATTTCTTGGTCATATGTTGAACTTTAACAGAGGCCGAGGCAGGAATTTCCATTGTGTGCAAAATATTTTTTTATTTAAGTTTCTTGGTTCTTATTTTAATAGTAGTATTTTAAGAGGGGTGATGTATTGGTACGTGGAAAACGGACCGTTGGGGTAATGCCAACAACTAAATGACAAGTCCAGAAAAATACAAAGAAATATATAACCTTCTGGCATGAGTTTACAATGATTTGTGGGGCATGGCACGTCACTTCCTAATAGCTACGATACAGATATCCGGGTTGGACAATCCGGCCAGAAGGTTTTAGATCGGGATTGTCAACGGCACATACGTAACAAAACTGTTGATTATATTTGATTAAAAAATGGTTGATTATATTATATGCGAAAAGAAGTGTTCTGTCTATTTTTAAGAACTATTCAAATCATGTACAAAGTCTCGCGAGTTAATGGCTTTATTTTGGAATGGGTGTATGGAAAATTCTTTTTTTTTTAACAACAAAGACAAGATTTAACCTTGGAGAGTGAAAAACATTATAAAGATATCCAATTCAGGGTAAAATCAAACACCGACTCAATCTCAATCTAGATCAGTCAACATTAGGTCCGAACAAAAAACTGGAGGGATCTAGAGAAAACTCAGCTCAATGTTTCCCTCCTAGGCCATTTTGGTCAAATAATCTGCACATTTTAATGCTTCACGATGGGAATGTAATATCTCAATATCCCAATCATATAAGAGGACGTATCTTGTTTCATAGATTTCTTGAACTAACCGGTGTGCCGCCCAACTTCGGTTAACAACAAATGGATCGTATCAGCATAGCCTAATACATTTTGATCTTCTTAAATCCCATGATCTTACATGTATATAGAACTGCTCTAATAGGTTATTAGTATACACACAGCAGAGAGCAGAAGCGATGCCATCCCATGATCGTAATTTGTTTCTTTTTTCTTTTCTTTTCATTTCTTTTCTTTTTTGTGGCTGTGTAGTTCTCATTCTGATCATGAATCCGTTGTTACCGCCCCAATTTAAAAACAGTATAGTACTAAATGATGTTATGCTGGAAAATACAATCCGGTTCTCATTAAGACAATTCTAGTTTCCCGAATGTTTACTGTTACACAAAATGCATAAACATATAGGAGTTGGAAAAACTTAAACTAACTATAAATTAGAGCACTACACTGGCTATATATTAAACTTGAAAAGGTAAGGGTAGAGATGGCAGCAATTAATAGACTTCCCATAACATAAACTGCAGCATGCCGTCGGACCTGAGATGTAAATTCATTCATATTTCAGAAAAAATTGAAAACCTGCACATATGCATAGGTACGTTATAACTAACTTGTACGGATCATGTGTTACTAAACATTTATGAGCATATTTATCTATCCATCGGATTAGATTTATTGAAATACAATCATGACTATTTTAACGGAAAACACCTCCATATTTCACCAATGGTAAGATTTTAAGGTCACAGTTTCGGTTACCACAGAAACTTAGTTGCGCATGTTTAAGAGCTGAGTTGCGTCCCAAAACTAAGGGCATGACATTCAAGATCCCTCATATTTAGCTGCGAAAGAGACAGAAGTTTAAGTACTGATAAAGAATTACGTCAGATGAAAACCTCTACCATAGAGTCTTAACCATGAAATTCAACCAGTGAAAAAAAATAATGCTCTCCATTCCTAGTCTTGCCCCAGTTTTTCATCAAATTAAAGGAAGCCAAAACTAACTTCTTTAATTGAGTTATCAAGGTTAACAAGCATAATAACAATGCACCATTGTAATATTGAATCAATTTTAAATTATCCATTTTTTTTAAAGATCATTTTTTTGGTAAACTCACTTTATTCAAAGATAGAAGGTTTAAAAGCAATAAGGAGCGCACAAAACTTCCAGCTAAGAATCATGCCCAGTCTATTAATCATTTATAAAGATTGATTGTTTGATCAGCTGGAGGGCTATTACCATGATGAAAAGTTTAATTTGCACATTCAGGATAGGTAACTTTAGACACTTGACTTGAGATAAGCTATTCAAATCATTGTGGAAGTGATCTAGGCAATGCGTGAAAAAATTAAAGCTCACCATAACAGCAACTCCATTCTCATTAAATTTAGGAACGCAAATGAGTCTCACCAACTGCCCTTCTGATCCTGCAAAACCCACACGCTATCATATATGATCCTTTTCCCTTTTGATATGAGTGTAGAGGGGAGCAGAAGTTATATTAAATGCAAATAAGAAATAAAGTTATTTTTATAAGAAAAATTCGAAATAAATATACCCTTAATTACACGAGTTTCATATTTATCTTGATTGCCAACAAAATACACATGGGGACAGCTCTCAAGGAAGAAAGGATCCCTATCGATGAAAGGATAGCACCCTGAAAGAAAAATTAATATGAAGGTAAGAAAGAAGGACAGCCTGGACAAAATTCCAGATTTTAGCTTTCTAAATTCTTCAGCACGTAGACAGCTGTTTTCAGAAAGTGTGACCAAGCAAGTAAATGCATAAATTCATTGCAGCATACGTAATATATACCAAGGGTATTAGGTGCTGTTGGTGCTAGATGCCTCCACAGTAAAGTCCTTTCCATGAATTCAAGTTTACCTTCGGCTTCTGAATACTTATCAAGATCATCTATATTTTGACCTGATGTCCCGAGAAATCTAGAAGCAGTAAGGTGTCAGTTTAAAGACAGACAGTTCTAGCAGGCAATAATGATGCTAAGAAATTAATTACCTAATATTATCAAGCTCAAAGTAGTGAGGATTTGTGCACGATCTAAAAGTGTTATAAGCAGATGACCCAGGGAAAAGGCATCGATGCAGAGGCTGAAAAGAACAAATCGTAGTATTAAAGTCCAAAAAACAAAAAAACAGATTAGCCTGTATGGATTCTTAAATGATAGAATAAGAACCTGCTGCGGTAATGAGTAGTTAGCCGGGTCCCTGGGTCCAGGCATGATATCCAAAGGCAAACCTACAGCAATCTAAACATATGTAAAAACATTAAGCAGCTTGATTCGTAAAGATAAAGACTATATCTAACCAAATAAGTTCAATTCACCTGATTCAACAGAATATCAAGCTCCTTTATTGGTTCAGACAACCTTGAGAGATCCTTTGCAGCCAAATTCTGCAAATGTGCATCATTATAGGAAAATTTAAATCCCCCTTAACAACCAAAAATGACGTGTGCATAGAAAACTACATTACAGGAAAAGTGAGAAGCTGAAGTCTTTTATCATTAAAAAAACTCTATCAATAAAGCTGTATACCTGCCCGTTGAGAAGTTCCCGAGGAAACTCAACAGAATTCCCTGCTATGACAACCTGTACGATTTGAGATGCCAAAATTTGCTCCTGTTTAATTTGGTATGGACAAGTTAAGAGTTTGAAAGGTTAATTAAATACAAGTATGAGAGCTTAAAAAAGGTCAGGATAAACCTTCTCATCTCCTAAATGACCAGTAATATGATCAATGAAGAGCTGAAATTGGAGAGGATTGGAGTTGCTGCTCCCAACACTTAACCCGGACACAAAAACAACATATTTGTCTTCCCCTGTTAAAACAAGGTTAGAGATTTTTCACCAACACTTTCATTACAAGGGGAAGCTTTAGTAACCACAATAAAATGAATGCACATAAATATTGTTTGGCCTGGAGCACAAAATGGCGGCTTACTAATTTCAATCCAGTCAATAAAAGTATGACAAATGAAGCATAAACCAACAACTATAGTGTAAGCGCATTTCAAAGTGAGACAAAATATTAAGAAACTAGTTTCACTTCATGAAAAAGTTGAAAAATATAACATCAAATGAAAAGACAGCCAAGCAGAAGAAAAACATGAGACATTCTACCCTTACTGATCAGGACTCAAAATTTTCAACTATCAAAACTTCTCAGATCAGATGAAAAGAAACAGTTCTGCAGAAAATGTATCCACATCATGCTCACTCAGGTAGACAGTAGACACCTTACAATAACATACCGGACTAATGATTTTAGATATCAAAGTCCACCACAAGAGACATAAACATAAAAATTTCTGAAGGACATTTCAATTAACTAACTATCAAGGCACACGTTCTATTAAGGTAAAGAATCATCACAAATGTAAATGATCAGGAAAAAGTACTTGATTTAAGAGGAAGTGCTATCTGTGGTGGTAGGCCTGCTTCCAGGACATCTAGGACCAAAAAATCACCAGCCCCGGTTTCCTTTCCATGTATAGCAACTACTATCCCTGTCACACATGACGTCAATATAAAACAATAATGTATCAGCAGACAATGATTTGCATGACAGCGCATTGTATTTATATGAGAACACGCAACAGTGAGTGGTAAAAATGTGAGAATTCTAAACGAGCTCAGAAAAAGAAACAAAGCTGGAGATGCCACCCTTCTGATATTGAAGCAGCAAGAAAAGTGAATAAACTTTCATGAAATAGAAATGGCTACAGAATATAGGTTAGATAAGTTGTTCAAGCTATGGACCTGTTATATACACAGAAGGTGAAATGAGATCTCCACTGAGTTTAACTCTCCCACTTTCATCTTCCAAAACCAGGTGATCATCTGGGTGCACAAAGTTGTGAGGCTTGACGAGTGGCATTTTAGATCTCTGTAAATAATTAGCATAGATATAGCAATTTTGTATTTTATTCTGAATTTCACAAAAAGAACACATAACATTAATAGAAAAAACACAAAGGAAATCCTGCCTCCTTAGAATATTCATCAAGTATGCAAGGTTTAAGCTTCATGCGTTTATAAAGAGTTCCAACGATGATACATTCCTTGCCCTCCTCCAGTCCCAACACTGTGCATACTGCAGTAAATCTAGACCAGTGAATAACTTCTAACCATAATTACAAGGACAGAGAGAAGTACAAGCAGCAAAGATAACTCCTCTTACTAGAATATAGCTTATAAATGAGCGCATAGGCTTCATCATTTATTTAAATTACATAAAACCTCAAACAAACGATATCTTGTTAGCATTATTAAATCGCAAACCCAGACTTGATTTCGCCACAGCCAACTATATGACCCAGCAAGAGTTTCCTAAAATGAAGAGTAATGAACACGATAACAAAAAGAAGAAGAAGAAGAAGAAGAAGAAGCAATGAACATTCTATACTTTCAAGGTTTAATAATTTCATTGATTACATCGGTGAGTTGAGGCTAGAAAGGAAGCTTCTAATTCAGTGCCGTATCCAAAATTAAATACCTGCGCGGAGGAGCAATCAGCATGGACTTAACTTTACGAGCAGTGCTGCATCAAGCAATCAAACTAAAAGCTTTTTGGTTTTTGCTAAGCTAAGAACTAAATTTTTATTCCCAGAATTTGAGGTTTCAAACCAACGATGCGAAAGGGGAAAGCAAAAGCCGGAATAATTGAATGTTCAGTGGAACCACTCGAGGATAATTTTAAGTAATTCCCAAATTAAACTAACAATTAAAATCATTTAAACATCAATGCAAATGATTCGCAACGCAACAACACTGAAGCAAGTATTGGAACAGGTTTGACAGTTAGCGTTGTAAAAATTTTCCACGAAATACTTGGTAGGAAGTTCAAAACAGGAAGATTAGGTACCTGGTAAATGAGGTTTCCTCTGGGGTACAAGGGAATACAGGAGAGTTCTCATCAAGTGAAGACG
>JANTPZ010096109.1:0-22351 GCA_025593235.1 Vachellia pachyceras | reverse complement strand
AGAGTTCAACGTTTAATTCCTGTAATCCTAATCATGTTCAAAAAAAGTTGTTGCATTTTTATGTCCAAAGATTTGAATGTTTGCTTTTAAAAAACCTGTTTTTATGTAATCCTCAATAAAAACTGAGTCATAGGGCATGTTTCCTTTCAATTCTAAAAGAGTTAAACATTTAATTCCTCTAACCCTAATCGTGTTCAAAAAAAGATGTTGCATTTTTATGTCTAAAGATTTGAATATTTGTTTTAAAAAATGTGGATTTATGTAATCCTCAATAAAAACTGAGTCACAGGGCATGTTTCCATTAATTTCTAATTGAGTTAAATGTTTAATTCCTGTAACCCTAACCGTGTTTAAAAAAAGAAGTGGCATTTTTATGTCCCAAGATTTGAATATTTGTTTTTACAAAACCCGGATTTATGTAATCCTCAATAAAATTTGAGTCACATGGCATGTTTCCTTTTAATTCTAAAAGAGTTAAATGTTTAATTCCTGTAACCCTAATCGTGTTCAAGAAAGATGTTGCGCTTTTATTTCCTAAGATTTGAAAGTTTGTGTTTAAAAAACCTCGATTTATGTAATCCTCAATAAAAACGGAGTCATAGTGCATGTTTCCATTCATTTCTAAAAGAGTTAAATCTTTAATTCCTGTAACCCTAATCGTGTTCAAAAAAAGATGTTGCATTTTTTAAGTCCAAAGATTTGAAATTTTTTTAAAAAAAACTTGGAATTATGTAATCCTCTATAAAAACTGAATCACATTGCATGTTTCCATTCAATTCTAAAAGAGTTAAATGTTCAATTCGTGTAACCCTAATATTGTTCATTAAGAGAAGTGGCATTTTTATGTGCATGTTTCCTTTCAATTCTAAAAAGTTCAACGTTTAATTCCTGTAAACCTAATCGTGTTAAAAAAAAGATGTGTCATTTTTATGTCCAAAGATTTGAATGTTTGTTTTTAAAAAACCTTGATTTATGTAATCCTCAATCGAAACTGAGTCACAGGGCATGTGCCGACTCAATTCTAAAAGAGTCAAATCTTCTATTCTTGTAACCCTAATAGTGTTCTAAAAAAGATGTTGCATTTTTATGTCCAAAGATTTGAGAATTTGGTTTTAAAAAACCTGGATTTATATAATCCGCAATAAAAACTGAGTCACAGGGCATGTTTCCTTTCAATTCTAAAAGAGTTAAATGTTTAATTCATGCAACCCTGACAGTGTTCAAAAAAAGATGTTGCATTTTTATGTCCAAAGATTTTAGAATTTGGTTTTAAAAAACCTGGATTTATATAATCCGCAATAAAAACTGAGTCACAGGGCATGTTTCCTTTCAATTCTAAAAGAGCTAAATGTTTAATTCGTGCAACCCTAATATTGTTCAATAAAAGAAGTGGCATTTTTATGTGCATGTTTCCTTTGAAATCTAAAAGAGTTAAACGTTTAATTCCTATAACCCTAATCGTGTTCAAAAAAAGTTGTTGCATGTTTATGTCCAAAGATTTGAATGTTTGTTTTCAAAAAACCTGGATTGATGTAATCCTGAATAGAAACTGAATCCTCAATAGAAACTGAGTCACAAGGTATGTGTCCTTTCAATTCTAACAGAGTTAAATGTTAAATTCTTGTAACCCTAATCGTGTTCAAAAAAAGATGTTGCATTTTTATGTCTAAAGATTTGAATATTTGTTTTCAAAAAACCTGGATTTATGTAATCCTCAATAAAAATAGAGCATAGTGCATGTTTCCATTCAATTCTAAAAGAGTCAAATCTTCAATTCTTGTAACCCTAATAGTGTTCAAAAAAAGATGTTGCATTTTTATCTCTAATGATTTGAATATTTGTCTTTTAAAAACCTGGATTTATGTAATCCTCAATAAAAACTGAGTCACAGGGATTTTTCCCTTTCAATTCTAAAAGAGTTAAACTTTTTATTCTAGTAACCCTAACAGTGTTCAAAAAAAGATGTTGCATTTTTATGTCCAAAGATTTGAATATTTTGTTTTTAAAAACCTGGATTTATGTAATCCTCAATAAAAACTGAGTCATAGGGCATGTTTCCTTTTAATTTTAAAAGAGTTAAACGTTTAATTCCTGTAACCCTAATCATGTTCAAAAGAGATGTTTACATTTTTATGTTCAAAGATTTGAATATTTGTTTTTAAAAATGTGGATTTACGTAATCCTCAATAAAAACTGAGTCACAGTGCATGTTTCCTTTCAATTCTAATAGAGTTAAGTTTTTAATTCCTATAATCAAATCGTGTTCAAAAAAAATAGTGGCATCTTTATGTCCGAAGATTTGAATATTTATTTTTTAAAAACATGGATTTATGTAATCTAGGATAAAAAGTGAGTCAAACCGCATGTTTCCTTTCAATTCGAAAAGACTTAAATGTTTAATTCCTGTAACCCTAATCGTGTTCAAAAAAAAAGAAGTGGCATTTTAAAGTCCAAATGTTTGTATATTTGTTTTTAAAAAACTTGATTAATGTAATTCTCGATAAAAACTGAGTCACAATGCATGTTTCCTTTCAATTCTAACAGAGTTAAGTGTTTAATTCCTATAACCATAATCCTGTTCAAAAAAAGAAGTGGCATCTTTATGACCGAAGATTTGAATATTTATTTTTAAAAAACAAGGATTTATGTAATCCAGGATAAAAAGTGAGTCAAACCACATTTTCCTTTCAATTCAGAAATACTTAAATATTTAATTTCTGTAACCCTAATCGTGTTCAAAAAAAAAAAGAAGTGGCATTTTCATGTCCAAAGGTTTGAATATTTGTTTTTAAAAAAACTTGATTAATGTAATTCTCGATAAAAATTGAGTCACTTGGCATGTTTCCATTCAATTCTAAAAGAGGTAAATGTCTAATTCCTGTAACGCTAATCGTGTTCAAAAAAAGAAGTGGCATTTTTATTATAAAAGATTTGAATATTTGTTTTTAAAAGAATTGGATTTATGTAATCCACAATAAAAACTGATTCACAGCGCATGTTTCATTTCAATTCTAAAAGAGTTAAATGTTTAATTCCTGTAACCCTAATCGTATACATAAAAAGAAGTGGCATTTTTATGCCGAAAGATTTGAATACTTGTTTTTAGAAAACTTTGATTTATGTAATCCTCAATAAAAACTGAGTCACAGCGCATGTTTCCTTTCAATTCTAAAAGAGTTAAATGTTTAATTCCTATAACCCTAATCGTGTTGGGGAAAAAAAGAAGTGGCATTTTTATGTCCAAAGATTTGAGTTTGGTGTTTTTAAAAAACATGATTAATGTAATTCTCAATAAAAACTGAGTCACAACACATGTTTTCTTTCAATTCTAATAGAGTTAAATGCTTAATTCCTGTAACCCTAATCGTTTTCAAAAAAAGAAGTGGCATTTTTGTGTCCAAAGATTTGAATATTTATATTTAAAAAAACTTGGATTTATGAAATCCACAATAAAAACTGAGTCACATTGCATGTTTCTTTTCAATTCTAAAAGAGCTAAATGTTTAATTCCTGTAACCCTGACCGTGTTCAAAAAAAGAAGTGGCATTTTCATGTCCAAAGATTTGAATATTGGTTTTTAAAAAACTTGATTAATGTAATTCTCAATAAAAACTAAGTCACAGTGCATGTTTCCTTTCAATTTTAACAGAGTTAAATGTTTAATTCCTTTAACCCTAATCGTTTTCAAAAAAGGAAGTGGCATTTTTATGCCCAAGGATTTGAATATTTATTTTTGGAAAACTTGGATTTATGTAATCCTCAATAAAAACTGAGTCACAGCGCATGTTTCCTTTCAATTCTAAAAGAGTTAAATGTTTAATTCCTGTAACCCTAATCGTGTTAAGAAAAAGAAGTGGTATTTTTATTTCTAAAGATTTGAATATTTTGTTAGACTTGTTGTCACCCAAGAGGGGGTGAATTGGGTGTCATAAAAATTTTCGTTAAATCAAAGACTAAACAAAAACCAAGTTATTGAAATAAAGAGCAGAGCAGAGAAGATGAACACAATGATTTATCCTAGTTCGGTCCTCCTGACCTACGTCCAGTCCTCAGAGCTCCTCTGAGATTTTCCAATCCACTAACAACAATAACATCAGGCTCGTCAAGCCTTTACAATGGGAATCGCACTCCCCCTCATGAACTGCACTATAACAGAGACTAACGTGCTCTGTTTTCACAACTCAAACTCAGCCCAACAATCTCAAGATCCCAATCTTGAGTTTCTCACGGAAATACAATAAGTTTGGATAAACTAATATACTCTCTCAAAGAGTGGATAGATAAACATTGAAGCTCTCGAAGAAGTATAATATCAGAGTCCTAATGATGTGCTCTGTTTTACGTTCACTGACTCCGTCTTCTCCATCTCTGCTTTCTCTGTTGGTTGCTTCCTCCTATTTATAGATGTTGTCAAAATATATCCGTTGGAGAAAAGCGTTGTATCCGTTATCTCTTTATCAATGCTCATTGTTTTGTATTAATTGCTTCTGTCATATCCTATGTCTGAGAATATGTCTGTTGAGCCCACGCCGAGATGTGATCAGAAGACCTATTCCCTTTTTGCTAAGTCAAAGCATGAGCATTTATGAGAGCAGGTTAGATTCAAACTTTGTTAAACACAAATAAGGTAAGTTGTAGAGAGTAGGTAAAAGCTGTCAGAGAAAGTAGCCGTTGCGTGAAGCAATACTCGAGTTCTGTTTCACCATGCTCGAGTGATGACCAAGTATTTTGAATTTTATAAAACAGTACTCGAGTGTTTTGTTTCAATGCTCGAGTTTTTATAACACTTTTGGAATTGCTCGAGTGTCTGCTGAGAGTATTGCATAAGTTTTTGAATTTCAGTTTAAATACTCGAGTGTTAAAATTCTTGTACTCGAGTGTTAGGAATACTTTCAGATACTACTCGAGTGTTCTGAGGCAAATTTGAAGGGAAAACATTTGAAATGCTACAATACTCGAGCGTTGAAACCATAGTACTCGAGTGTTGTTACTTTTCTGCTATTACTCGAGTGTTAGGATGGAAGTGTTGTGTTTTTAGAAGAAATGGTGCCCAATACTCGAGTATTCAAAAATCAATACTCGAGTGTTATCAACACTTTCACCTAATACTCGAGTGTTGTCCTTGAAATGTTGTTTTTCATTCGAAAACTTTGCCCGATACTCGAGTGTTGAAAACTAATACTCGAGTGTTCGCAACACTTCCATTATATACTCGAGTGTTCAGCTTCAAGTATTGCCTAATGTTTGAAAAGTCAGCTCGATACTCGAGTGTTGCAAACCAATACTCGAGTGTTCACAATATTTTCATCACAACTCAAGTGCACCACTTCAAGTGAGCTTCTGAAGTTGAAAAAATAGCCCAATACTCGAGTATTACAAAATCAATACTCAAGTGTTGCCAATACTTCTATTTGTAACTCGAGTGTTTTTGTTCAAGTGTTGTTCTGTATTTTGAAAATGAAGTTCGATACTCGAGTGTTACAAGCCAGAACTCGAGTGATGACAACACTTCCTTTACAATACTCGAGTTTCACATGGAAGTATTTAGTTGTAAAGCATTTTGAGTTCCAATACTCGAGTTTCAGAAAACACAACTCGAGTTCTGTAAAACTTTTATTTGTAACTTGAGTAATCAAAAGAAGTTTCAGAACTGGAAAAATATTTAGAAAGCACGATACTCGAGTTTTGGAAATGAGAAACTCGAGTTCTACTCTATTTTCGAACTTGCACAGGTCACAGTCGAGATTTCAGCATATGGTTCAACTTGCAACGCCCATAACTCTCTCAATTCAACTCCAAAATTTGTAAATAATATATCAATGGAAATCCCTGCATGTCAACTTTCACATGAAACAAGAATTAGTCCCAAAGCTATTATATAAAGAAAGTTATAATAGATAAAATTAGCAAAGGTCAGTGATAAAGCGTTCAATTCGACCATCAACTTTGGAAATTTATATCTCCTTCATGTGAAATCATTTGATCCTGTTCTAGGTGTCTATGAACCGAAATTTAAGTCTAGTTTCATAGAAAATTAGTTTCACATCAATTAGACTTGTATTTTGAGAGATATGGCCAAAATACCAAATATATGTCGAGATGACAGAAAACAGAGGAGGCCAATACTCGAGTGTTACATTCCAATACTCGAGTATCGACTTCCAAAACGCCAACACTCGAGTTTTGTGACCCCAATACTCGAGTGTTGACTCCCAGAAGTCTAATACTCGAGTGTTGAGACCCCAATACTCGAGTGTTGACTCCAAAATTCAATATTTCAAGTTTATACTCGAGTTTTGCTTCAAGTAATGCCATAGGAAACCCCAAAAACTCATCATACTGGAGTATTAACTTCCAAAATTAGATTTGAACATCCAAATGAATCTTAGATGAATTGTAACTCAATGTATGATTTTTGAAATATTTTAACATCCAAAATATATTCAAAACCACATCATCCTCCAATTAAAACAATGCACAAATATCGTAGTAAATCAATATGCATTGTAAAATCATTATGCATGGTAAATATGTATTGTAAAAACTTTTTGCATTGTGAAAAATATTTTGCTCTTTTATATTTGACATCATCAAAACTAATCATATCTAACATATTTGTTTTTAAAAAACTTGATTAATGTAATCCTCAATAAAAACTGAGTCACAGTGCATGTTTCCTTTCAATTCTAATAGAGTTAAGTTTTTAATTCCTATAATCATAATCGTGTTCAAAAAAAGAAGTGGCATCTTTATGTCCGAAGATTTGAATATTTGTTTTTAAAAAACATGGATTTATGTAATCCAGGATAAAAATTGAGTCAAACCGCATGTTTCCTTTCAATTCGAAAAGACTTAAATGTTTAATTTCTGTAACCCTAATCGTGTTCAAAAAAAAAAAGAAGTGGCATTTTAAAGTCCAAAGGTTTGTATATTTGTTTTTAAAAAACATGATTAATGTAATTCCCGATAAAAACTGAGTCACAACGCATGTTTCCTTTCAATTCTAACAGAGTTAAGTGTTTAATTCCTATAACCATAATCTTGTTCAAAAAAAGAAGTGGCATCTTTATGACCAAAGATTTGAATATTTGTTTTTAAAAAACAAGGATTCATGTAATCCAGGATAAAAAGTGAGTCAAACCGCATTTTCCTTTCAATTCAGAAATACTTAAATGTTTAATTCATGTATCCCTCATCGTGTTAAAAAAAAAAGAAGTGGCATTTTCATGTCCAAAGGTTTGAATATTTGTTTTTAAAAAACTTGATTAATGTAATTCTCGATAAAAACTGAGTCACAGGGCATGTTTCCATTCAATTCTAAAAGAGCTAAATGTTTAATTCCTGTAACGCTAATCGTGTTCAAAAAAAGAAGTGGCATTTTTATTATAAAAGATTTGAATATTTGTTTTTAAAAGACTTGGATTTATGTAATCCACAATAAAAACTGATTCACAGCGCATGTTTCATTTCAATTCTATTAATTCCTGTAACCCTAATCATGTTCAAAAAAAGCATTGGCATTTTTATTTCCAAAGATTTGAATATTTGTTTTTAAAAAACTTGGGTTTATGTAATCCATAATAAAAACTGAGTCACAGTGCATGTTTCCTTTAAATTCTAAAAGAGTTAAATGTTTAATTTCGGTAATCCTAATCGTGTACAAAAAAAGAAGTGGCATTTTTATGCCCAAGGATTTGAATATTTGTTTTTAGAAAACTTGGATTTATGTAATCCTCAATAAAAATTGAGTCACAGCGCATGTTTCCTTTCAATTCTAAAAGAGTTAAATGTTTAATTCCTGTAACCCTAATCGTCTTGGAAAAAAAAGAAGTGGCATTTTTATGTCCAAAGATTTGAAAATGTGTTTTTAAAAAACATGATTAATGTAATTTTTAATAAAAACTGAGTCACAACACATGTCTAACAGAGTTAAATGCTTAATTCCTGTAACCCTAATCGTTTTAAAAAAAAGATGTGGCATTTTTATGTACAAAGATTTGAATATTTATATTTAAAAAGCTTGGATTTATGAAATCTACAATAAAAACTGAGTCACAGCGCATGTTTCTTTTCAATTCTAAAAGAGCTAAATGTTTAATTCCTGTAACCCTAATCGTGTTCAAAAAAAAGAAGTGGCATTTTTATAAGCAAAGATTTGAATATTTCTTTTTTAAAAGACTTGGATTTATGTAATCCAGAATAAAAACTGATTCACAGCGCATGTTTCATTTCAATTCTAAAAGAGTTAAATGTTTAACTCCGGTATCCCTAATCGTGTACAAGAAAAGAAGTGGCATTTTTATGCCCAAGGATTTGAATATTTGTTTTTAGAAAACTTGGATTTATGTAATCCTCAATAAAAACTGAGTCACAGCACATGTTTCCTTTCAATTCTAAAAGAGTTAAATGTTTAATTCCTGTAACCCTAATCGTGTTGGAAAAAAAAGAAGTGGCATTTTTATGTCCAAAGATTTGAATATGTGCTTTTAAAAAACATGATTAATGTAATTTTTAATAAAAACTGAGTCACAACACATGTCTAACAGAGTTAAATGCTTAATTCCTGTAACCCTAATTGTTTTAAAAAAAGATGTGGCATTTTTATGTTCAAAGATTTGAAAATTTGTTTTTAAAAAACCTGGATTTATATAATCCTCATTAAAAACATAGTCACAAGGCATGTTTCCTTTCAATTTTAAAAGAGTTAAACGTTTAATTCCTGTAACCCTAATCGTGTTCAAAAAAAAGAAGTGGCATTTTTATAAGCAAAGATTTGAATATTTCTTTTTTAAAAGACTTGGATTTATGTAATCCACAATAAAAACTGATTCACAACGCATGTTTCATTTCCATTCAAAAAGAGTTAAATGTTTAACTCTGGTAACCCTGATCGTGTACAAGAAAAGAAGTGGCATTTTTATGCCCAAGGATTTGAATATTTGTTTTTAGAAAACTTATATTTATGTAATCCTCAATAAAAACTGAGTCACAACGCATGTTTCCTTTCAATTCTAAAAGAGTTAAATGTTTAATTCCTGTAACCCTAACCATGTTAAAAAAAAAGAAGTGGCATTTTTATGTCCAAAGATTTGAATATTTGTTTTTAAACCCATGATCAATGTAATTCTCAATAAAAACAGAGTCACAGCGCATGTTTCTTTTCAATTGTAACAGAGTTAAATGTTTAATTCCTGGAACCATAATAGTTTTCAAAAAAAGAAATGGCATTTTTATGTCCAAAGATTTGAATATTTATATTTAAAAAGCTTGGATTTATGAAATCCACAATAAAAACTGAGTCACAGCGGATGTTTCATTTCAATTCTAAAAGAGTTAAAAGGTTAACTCCGGTAACCCTAATCGTGTATAAGAAAAGAAGTGGCATTTTTATGCACAAGGATTTGAATATTTGTTTTTAGAAAACTTGGATTTATGTAATCCTCAATAAAAACTGAGTCACAGCGCATGTTTCCTTTCAATTCTAAAAGAGTTAAATGTTTAATTCCTGTAACCCTAACCGTGTTAAAAAAGAAGTGCCATTTTTATGTCTAAAGATTTGAATATTTGTTTTTAAAAACATGATCAAAGTAATTCTCAATAAAAATAGAGTCACAGCGCATGTTTCTTTTCAATTGTAACAGAGTCAAATGTTTAATTCCTGTAACCCTAATCATGTTCAAAAAAAGAAATGGCATTTTTATGTCCAAAGATTTGAATATTTATATTTAAAAAAACTTGGATTTATGAAATCCACAATAAAAACTGAGTCACGGCGCATGTTTCCTTTCAATTCTAAAAGTGTTAAATGTTTAATTCCTATAACCCTAACCGTGTTAGAAAAAAGAAGTGGCATTTTTATGTCCAAAGATTTGAATATTTGTTTTTAAAAACTTGATCAATGTAATTCTCAATAAAAACAGAGTCACAGCGCATGTTTCTTTTCAATTGTAACAGAGTTAAATGTTTAATTCTTGTAACCCTAATGATGTTTAAAAAAAGAAATAGCATTTTTATGTCCAAAGATTTGAATATTTATTTTTAAAAAAACTTGATTATTGTAATTCTCGATAAAAGCTGAGTCACAGTGCATGTTTCCATTGAATTCTAAAAGAGTTAAATGTTTAACTCCGGTAACCCTAATCGTGTTCAAAAAAAGATGCTGCAATTTTATGTCCAAAGATTTGAATATTTATTTTAAAAGACGTGGATTTATGTAATCAACAATAAAAACTAAGTCACGGGGGATGTTTCCTTTCAATTCTAAAAGGGTTAAATGCTTAATTCATGTAACCCTAATTGTGTTTAAAAAAAAAAGAAGTGGCATTTTTTATGTCAAATGATTTGAATATTTTTTTAAAAAACCTGATTAATGTAACTCTCGATAAAAACTGAGTAACAGGGCATGTTTCCTTTCAATTGTAAAAGAGTTAAATGTTTAATTCATGTAACCCTAATCATTTTCAAAAAAACAAGTGGCATTTTTATAACCAAAGATTTGAATATTTATTTTTAAAAGACTTGAATTTATGTAATCCACAATAAAAATTGAGTCACAGCGCACGTTTCCTTTCAATTGTAAAAGAGTTAAATGTTTGATTCCTCTAACCCTAATCGTGTTCAAAACAAAGAAGTGGCATTTTCATATCCAAAGATTTGAATATTTATTTTTAAAAAACTTGATTAATGTAATTCTCGATAAAAGCTGAGTCACAGTGCATGTTTCCATTGAATTATAAAAGAGTTAAATGTTTAACTCCGGTATCCCTAATCGTGTTCAAAAAAAGACGCTGTAATTTTATGTCCAAAGATTTGAATATTTATTTTTAAAAAACTTGGATTTATGTAATCAACAATAAAAACTGAGTCACAGGGCATTTTTCTTTCAATTCTAAAAGAGTTAAATGCTTAATTCATGTAACCCTAATTGTGTTAAAAAAAAGAAGTGGCATTTTTTATGTCAAACGATTTGAATATTTTTTTAAAAATACCTAATTAATGTAACTCTCGATAAAAACTGAGTAACAGGGCATGTTTCCTTTCAATTGTAAAAGAGTTAAACGTTTAATTCCTGTAACCTTAATCGTGTTCAAAAAAAGATATGCCATTTTTATGTCCAAAGATTTAAATATTTGTTTTTAAAAAACTTGATTAATGCAATACTCGATAATAATTGAGTCCCAATGCATGTTTCCATTTAATTCTAAAAGTGTCAAATGTTTAATTTTGGTAACCCTAATCGTGTTCAAAAAAAGATGTGGCATTTTTATGTCCAAAGATTTAAATATTTTTTTAAAAAAACTTGATTAATGTAATACTCGATAAAAAATGAGTCACGGTGCATGTTTCCATTCAATTCTAAAAGTGTTAAATGTTTAATTTCGGTAACCCTAATCATGTTATGTGGCATTTTTATGTCCAAAGATTTTAATATTTGTTTGTAAAAAAACTTGATTAATGTAATACTCGATAAAAACTGAGTCACATTGCATGTTTCCATTCAATTCTAAAAGAGTTAAATATTTAATTCCTGTAACACTAATCATGTTGAAAAAAAGATGTGGAATGTTTAGTCCAAAGATTTGAATATTTGTTTTAAAAAACCTGATTAATAAAATCCTCAATTAAAACTCAGTCACAGTCCTTGCTTCCATTCAATTCTAAAAGAGATACATGTTTAATTCCTATAACGCTAATCGTGTCAAAAAAAAGATGTTGCATTTTCATGTCCAAAGATTTGAATATTTGTTTTTCAAAAACCTGAATTTATATTATCCTGTATAAAAACTGAGTCACAGTGCATGTTTCCATTAAATTCTAATCGAGTTAAATTTTTAATTTCTGTAACCCTAACCAAGTTCAAAAAAAGATGTGGCATTTTTATGTGCAAAGAATTGAATATTTATTTTTTAAAAACCTGGATTTATGTAATCCTCAATAAAAATTGAGTCACTATGCATGTTTCTATTGAATTCTATTCGAGTTAAATATTTAATTCCTATAACCCTAATCGAGTTCAAAAAAAGATGTGGCATTTTTATGTCCAAAGATTTAAATATTTGTTTTTAAGAAACCAGGATTTATGTAATCCTCAATAAAAATTTAGTCACATTGCATGTTTCGTTGAATCCTGAAAGAGTTAAATGGTTAATTCCTGTAACTGTAATCGTGTTCAAAAAAAGAAGTGGCACTTTTTTGTCCAAATATTTGAATATTTGTTTTTATAAAACATGATTAATGTAATTCTCGATAAAAACTTAGTCACAGTACATGTTTCCATTAAATTATAATCTAGTTAAATATTTAATTCATGTAATCCTAATCGTGTTTAAAAAAAGAAGTGGCATTTTTATGTTCAAAGATTTGAATATTTGTTTTTAAAAAACTTGATTAATGTAATTCTCGATAAAAACTGAGTCACAGTGCATCTTTTCATTAAATTCTAATCTTGTCAAATGTTTAATTCAAGTAACTCTAACAGTGTTCAAAAAAAATGTGGCCTTTTTATGTCCAAACATTTAAATATTTGTTTTTTAAAAACCAGGATTTACGTAATCCTCAATAAAAACTGAGTCACAGTGCATGTTTCCATTCAATTCTAAAAGAGTTAAATGTTTAATTCCTGTAACCCTAACCGTGTTCAAAAAAAGATGTGCATTTTATGTCCAAAGATTTGAATATTTGCTTTTTAAAAACCCGGATTTGTGTATTTCTCAATAAAAGCTGAGGCACAGTGCATGTTTCCATTAAATTCTAAACGTGTTAAATTTTTTACTTCCTGTAACCCTAATCGTGTTCAAAAAAGATGTGGCATTTTTATGTCTAAAGATTTGAATATTTGTTTTTAAAAAACTAGATTAATGTTTTTCTCGATTAAAACTGAGTCACAACTCATGTTTCCATTAAATTCTAATCGAGTTAAATGTTTAATTCATGTAACCCTTACCGTGTTCAAAAAAGATGTGGCATTTTTATGTGCAATGATTTGAATATTTGTTTTTTAAAAACCTGGATTTATGTATTCCTCAATAAAAATTGAGTCACAGTGCATGTTTCCATTCAATTCTAAAAGAGTTAAATGTTTAATTCTTGTAACCCTAACACTTATAACATATAATTCTGTTTGATATTCCTTTTTGTGGCCTTCGGGAGTTTTGGTCCTTTCTATACATTCGTCTAAACCTTCTGACGACCATTGCTAGTTTTTCATCTTCCACATCTTCTTCTTCATCCTCTGATTCAGGTTCTTTTTCTTTCTCTTTGATGGTTTTGAGTGCTAGCCCCTTCTTCTTCTTCTCATCAATGTTTGTCTATTCCTTTTTGAACTTTTACTTGCTTTCATACTCAGTAAGGCTTCCAAAAAGGGCTGCAACTGAGGTCATTGATTCACCGCGGGATTGTTCTATGGTTGTGACCTTGGCTTCCCATTTGCTTGACACAACATTTAAAATTTTTCTTACTTGAGAGCGTTGATCATATTTCTTGCCAAGGGCTACTAGTTTGTTGATGAGATGATTGTGACGCATTTGAAATTCTGCAATAATTTCTTCCTCTCTCATTTGAAGCAAATCATACTCAGTGGTGAGCATGTTAACTCCCCCTTTATCTTCGTAAGCTATCTCTAGAGCATCCCACATGTGTTTTGCAGAGGGTAGAGTGCAGACTTTGAAGAAATAATCTTCATTCAGAGTAGCCTGTAGCATCAGTACAACCATTCTGTTAAGATGAACTCTTCGGAGATCTTCACTATCAAACTCAGGACGAGTTCTAGGAGTTAGTCCATCTTCCACTTTCATAGGCACATAGTTTCCCTGTTCAAATACATCCCATAAATCAATGTCAGTAGCTAAGATAAAGTTTTGGAATTTGATTTTCCAAAAAGAGAATTTTTGGCTGTTGAAGGCTAGAGGTCTAGTAATAGAGGCTCCGTCAGTGAGAATGTGTTCACCAAATCATGCCATCGATCTATCTTGAAACTGCTAAGTTCTTTACACAAGAGACTTGCTCTGATACCAAATGTTAGAACAGAATTTGACCAAGAGGGGAGGTGAATTGGTCTAATGTAAAAATTCAAGAACTTTAAACTTTACAGAAATAAAAAGCAAAGTCACCGAGAGAGAAAGAAATATAAACACAGATTTATCCTGGTTTGGTCTCCTTGACCTACGTCCAGTCCTCAAGGCACCTTCGAGATTTCCAAATCCACTATCAACACAATTCAGGCTGCACAAGCCTTTACAAACTGGGAATCACTCCCCCTTTCTCTTTTCACACTAAAACAGAGTATGACACTCTTTGTTTTCTAACTCACTTTCAGCTCAATATACTTAAGGCCCCATCCTTGAGTTTCTCACAAATTTACAAAGTATTTTGGCCTCATTAAAAGAGTAGATGGCTAATAATGAAGCTCAGAATGAATTAATGAAAGATTACAGAGAGCGTAGTAAATGCAGACTTAAATGCTCAGGATGTTCCACTTCTTATGTAATGAATGCTGGTTCTTTTATAGTTAAGACTTAATGAAATGTCCGTTAGACTACATTCAATAGCCGTTACTCTCATCAATGACCTATGGCTTCTGTATTAATGGCATTTAGTGCTTCTGAGTATACGACGATGAATGTTGCAGAATAACGTTAAGATTTCTGAGCCTCAGACCATGCTTTGTCTCTTTCCTCATCATTGTTTCCAGCTGCTATATTTATGGGAGCAGTTAGAATTCAAAAATGTTGTTACACAAATGAGGAAAGTAGGTGTATAGAGTAGGTGAAGTGTGTCAAACACAAAGCTGTCAGAAAGAGAGAGAGAGACAGTGCTCGAGCATAAGGTTTTTATGCTCGAGTGTTGTTTAAAATATTTCAAAGAAAAGTTCAATGCTTTGTTGTAATGCTCGAGTGTTGTGTGAAAGTGTTTTGAAAAGAATCAAATACTCGAGTGATAAATCTCAATGCTTGAGTGTTAATAATACTTCCTAGAGATACTCGAGTATTCTGTGTAAGTGATGAAAAATAATTTTGACAAATCATGATACTCAAGTGATGAAATGATAATACTCGAGTGCTGGTAATACTAGAAGTGAATGCTAGAAGTATTGAGATAGAGTATTGATGTACAGTGAAAATTTTCAGCCTGATACTCGAGTGATAGAAAGATGGTACTCGAGTGTTAGTAGTGCTGGCTGTCAATACTTGCAGTGTTGGCTTCTAGTGTTGAGTGAAAGTTCACAACACTCTAGTGCTGGAAATCTGTGCTCGAGTGTTGGCTCTACTGGAAGCTTTCACTTGAAGTATCACTTGACAGCACTGTCAAAAGTCTTAATACTTGAGTGTTGAAAATTCAGTGCTCGAGTATTGGTTATGCTGTCAGCCAATGCTGGAAGTGTTATCTGACAGTGTTGATAAAAATGGTCAACACCTGAGTGCTGAAATTTAGGACTCGAGTATTGGCAATACTTTCAGCCAATACTTGAAGTGTTGACTTAAAGTGTTTTCAAAAACCTCAATGCTCGAGTACTGGAAACCTAGTGCTCGAGCATTGGCTCTGCTGTCAGCCAATACTTGCAGTGTGCACTCAGAGTATAGTCTAAAAACTCATTTTCAAAGCACAGTACTCGAGTGCCACATTCCAACACTTGAGTAATGACAATACTTCATGTCAACACTTGAAGTGTTACCTGGAAGTACTCAATTTTCTTAAGTTCAAAACATGCAGTACTCGAGTATTGGATTCCACTGCTTGAGTACTGTCAACACTTTCACAAAACACTCGAGTATTTTCAAGAAGTACTGATTTCATACTTAAAACTTTGTGATTCAAAAATCTTTTTGCAATCTCTTAACACAATTTTGTTATCATCAAAACAAGGTATCAACGAAAAGATATGGCATTTTTATGTCCAAAGATTTAAATATTTGTTTTTAAAAAATTGATTAATGTAATACTCGATAAAAACTGAGTCACAGTGCATGTTTCCATTCAATTCTAAAGGTGTTAAATGTTTAATTTCGGTAACCCTAATCGTGTTCAAAAAAATATGTGGCATTTTTATGTCCAAAGATTTGAATTTTTGTTTCTTAAGAACCTGTATTTATGTATTCTTCAATAAAAACTGAATGATTGTGCATGTTTCCATTCAATTCCAAAAAGAGTTAAATGCTCAATTCCTGTGACACTAATCGTGTTTAAAAAAAGATGTGGCATTTTATGTCCAAAGATTTGAATATTTGTTTTTAAAAACTTGATTAATGTAATAATCGATAAAAGCTGAGTCACAGTGCATGTTTCCATTCAATTCTAATAGAGTTAAATGTTTAATTCCTGCAACCCTAATCGTGTTCAAAAAAGATGTGGCATTTTTATGCCCAAAGATTTAAATATTTGTTTTAAAAAACTTGATTAATGTAATACTCAATAAAAACTGAGTCACAGTGCATGTTTCCATTCAATTCTAAAAGTGTTAAATGTTTAATTTCGGTAATCATAATCGTGTTCAAAAAAAGATGTGGCATTTTTATGTCCAAAGATTTGAATTTTTGTTTCTTAAGAACCTGTATTTATGTATTCTTCAATAAAAACTGAATCACAGTGCATGTTTCCATTCAATTCCAAAAAGAGTTAAATGTTTAATTCCTGTAACGCTAATCGTGTTTAAAAAAAGGTGTGGCATTTTTATGTTCAAAGATTTGAATATTTGTTTTTAAAAACATGATTAATGTAATACTCAATAAAAACTGAGTCACAGTACATGTTTCCATTCAATTCTAATAGAGTTAAATGTTTAATTCATGTAACCCTAATCGTGTTCAAAAAAGATGTGGCATTTTTATGTCCAAAGATTTAAATATTTGTTTTTAAAAAACTTGATTAATGTAATACTCGATAAAAACAGAGTCACAGTGCATGTTTCCATTCAATTCTAAAGGTGTTAAATGTTTAATTTCGGTAACCCTAATCGTGTTCAAAAAAAGATGTAGCATTTTTATTGTTTTTAAAAAACTTGATTAATGTAATACTCGATAAAAACAGAGTCACAGTGCAATTTCCATTCAATTCTAAAAGTGTTAAATGTTTAATTTCGGTAACCCTAATCGTGTTCAAAAAAAGATATGGCATTTTTATGTCCAAAGATTTGAATATTTGCTTTTAGAAAACTTAATTAATGTAATTCTCAATAAAAACTGAGTCACATTGCATGTTTCCATTCAATTCTAAAAGAGTTAAATGTTTAATTCCTATAACGCTAATCGTGTTCAAAAAAAAGATGTGGCATTTTTATATCCAAAGATTTGAATATTTGTTTTTAAAAAATTGATTAATAAAATCATCAATGAAAACTCAGTCACAGTGCTTGTTTCCATTCAATTCTAAAAGAGGTAAATGTTTAATTCCTATAACTCTAATTTTGTCATAAAAAGATGTTGCATTTTCTCGTGCAAAGATTTGAATATTGGTTTTTCAAAAACCTGAATTTATGTAATCCTACATAAAAACTGAGTCACAGTGCATATTTCTATTAAATTCTAGTCGAGCTAAATGTTTAATTCTTGTAACCCTAACCTTGTTCAAAAAAAGATGTGGCATTTTTATGTCCAAAGATTTGAATATTTATTTTCAAAAAACTTGATTAATGTAATTCACAATAAAAACTGAGTCACATTGCATGTTTCTATTCAATTCTAAAAGAGTTAAATGTTTAATTCCTGTAACACTAATCATGTTCAAAAAAAGATGTGGCGTTTTTATGTCCAAAGATTTGAATATTTTGTTTTCAAAAACATGATTAATGTAATACTCGATAAAAATTGTGTCACAATGCATGTTTCAATTCAATTCTAAAAGTGTTAAATGTTTAATTCCTGTAACCCTAATCGTGTTCAAAAAAAGATGTGGCATTTTTATGTGTAAAGATTTGAATATATTTTTAAAAACTTGGATTTATGTAATCCTCAATAAAAACTTAGTCACATTGCATGTTTCCATTTAATCCTCAAAGAGTTAAATGTTTAATTCCTGTAACTCTAATCCTGCTCAAAAAAAGAAGTGGCACTTTTATGTCCAAATATTTGAATATTTGTTTTTATAAAAATTGATTAAAGTAATTCTCGATAAAAACTGAGTCACAGTGCATGTTTCCATTAAATTCTAATCAAGTTAAATGTTAAGTTCAGGTAACCCTAATCGTGTTTAAAAAAAGAAGTGGCATTTTTTATGTCAAAAGATTTGAATATTTTTCTTCAAAAAACTTGATTAATGTAATACTCAAGAAAAACTGAGTCACACTGCATGTTTCCATTAAATTCTAATTGAGTTAAATGTTTAATTCATGTGACCCTAACTGTGTTCAAAAAAAGATGTGGCATTTTTATGTGCAAAGATTTGAATATTTGTTTTTTAAAAACCTCAATATATTTAATCCTCTATAAAAAATGAGTCACAGTGCATGTTTCCATTGATTTCTAATCGAGTTAAATGTTTAATTCTTGTAACCCTAACCTTGTTCAAAAAAAGATGTGGCATTTTTATGTCCAAAGATTTGAATATTTATTTTCAAAAAACTTGATTAATGTAATTCACAATAAAAACTGAGTCACATTGCATGTTTCCATTCAATTCTAAAAGAGTTAAATGTTTAATTCCTGTAACACTAATCATGTTCAAAAAAAGATGTGGCGTTTTTATGTCCAAAGATTTGAATATTTTGTTTTCAAAACATGATTAATGTAATACTCGATAAAAATTGTGTCACAATGCATGTTTCAATTCAATTCTAAAAGTGTTAAATGTTTAATTCCTGTAACCCTAATCGTGTTCAAAAAAAGATGTGGCATTTTTATGTGTAAAGATTTGAATATATTTTTAAAAACTTGGATTTATGTAATCCTCAATAAAAACTTAGTCACATTGCATGTTTCCATTTAATCCTCAAAGAGTTAAATGTTTAATTCCTGTAACCCTAATCCTGTTCAAAATAAGATGTCGCATTTTTATGTCCAAATATTTGAATATTATATTTAAAAAACTTGATTAATGTTATTCTCGATTAAAAATGAGTCACAACGCATGTTTCTATTAAATTATAATCGAGTTAAATGTTTAATTCTTGTAACCCAAACCGTGTTAAAAAAAGATGTGGCATTTTTATTTCCAAAGATTTTAATATTTGTTTTTCAAATACCTGGATTTATGTAATTCTCAGTGAAAACTGAATCACAACTCATGTTTCCTTTCAATTCTAAAAGAGTTAAATGTTTAGTTCCTGTAACCCATACCTTGTTCAAAAATAGATGTGACATTTTTATGTCTAAAGATTTGAATATTTATTTTTTAAAAATTGGATTTATTTAATCCTCAACAACAATTGAGTCACAGTGCTTGTTTCCATTAAATTCTAATCGAGGTAAATGTTTTATTCCTGTAACCCTAGGATTGTCCAAAAAACGATGTGGCATTTTTATGTCCAAAGATTTGATTATTTGTTTTTAAAAAAACCTTGATTTATGTATTCCACAATAAAAACTAAGTCACAGTGCAAGTTTCCTTTCAATTCTAAAAGAGTTAAATGTTTAA
Organism: Vachellia pachyceras; assembly: GCA_025593235.1. Classification (NCBI taxonomy): domain Eukaryota; kingdom Viridiplantae; phylum Streptophyta; class Magnoliopsida; order Fabales; family Fabaceae; genus Vachellia; species Vachellia pachyceras. The sequence continues at coordinate 2,788 of JANTPZ010096109.1, read as the reverse complement.
TTCTTGTAACCATAATCGTGTTCAAAAAAAGATGTGGCATTTTTATATCAAAAGATTTGAATATCTGTTTTTAAAAAAACTTGATTAATGTAATTCTCGATAAAAATTGAGTCACAGTGAATGTTTCCATTCAATTCTAAAAGTGTTAAATGTTTAATTTCGGTAACCCTAATCGTGTTAAAAAAAAAGATGTTGCATTTTTATGTCCAAAGATTTGAATATTTGTTTTTAAAAACATGGATTTATGTAATCCTCAATAAAAACTTAGTCGCATTACATGTTTCCATTCAATCCTAAAAGCGTTAAATGTTGAATTCCTTTGACCCTAATCGTGTTCAAAAAAGAATTGGCATTTTTACGTCCAAAGATTTGAATATTTATTTTAAAAAACTTGATTAATGTAATACTCAATAAAAACTGAGTCACAGTGCATGTTTCCATTCAATTCTAAAAGTGTTAAATGTTTAATTCCTGTAATCCTAATCGTGTTCAAAAAAAGAATTGGCATTTTTTTGTCCAAAGATTTGAATATTTGTTTTAAAAAACTTGATTAATGTAATTCTCTAAAAACTGAGTGATGTTTCCATTCAATTCTAAAAGAGTTAAATGTTTAATTCCTGTAACCCTAATCGTGTTCACAGAAAGAAGTGGTATTTTTAGGTCCAAAGATTTGAATATTTGTTTTTAAAAAACTTGATTAATGTAATTCTCGATAAAACCTGAGTCACAGTGCATGTTTCTGTTAAATTCTAATCAAGTTAAACGTTTAATTCCTGTAACCCAAACGGTGTTCAAAAAAAGATGTGGCATTTGTATTTCCAAAGATTTCAATATTTTTTTCAAATACCTGTATTTATGTAATCCTCAATGAAAATTTAGTCACAACGCATGTTTTCTTTCAATTCTAAAAGAGTTAAATGTTTAATTCCGGAACCCGAACCGTGTTCAAAAATGGATGTGGCATTTTTATGTCCAAAGATTTGAATATTTGTTTTTTAAAAACCTGGATTTATTTAATCCTCAACAACAACTGAGTCACGGTGCTTGTTTCCATTAAATTCTAATCGAGTTAAATGTTTTATTCCTGTAACCTAACCGTGTTTAAAAAAATATGTAGATTTTTTATGTCCAAAGATTTGAATATTTGTTTTTAAAAAACATGGATTTATGTAATCCTCAATAAAAATTGAGTCGCATTGCATGTTTCCATTCAATCCTAAAAGCGTTAAATGCTGAATTCCTATAACCCTAACCGTGTTGGAAAAAAGAATTGGCATTTTTATGTCCAAAGATTTAAATATTTGTTTTAAAAAACTTGATTAAAGTAATTCTCGATAAAAACTGTGTCATGTTTCCATTCAATTCTAAAAGAGTTAAAGGATTAATTCCTGAAACCCTAATCGTGTTCAAAAAAAGAAGTGGCATTTTTATGTTCAAAGATTTAAATATTTGTTTTTAAAAAACTTGATTAATGTAATTCTCGATAAAAACTAAGTCACATTGCATGTTTCTATTAAATTCTAATCGAGTTAAATATTTAATTCCTGTAACTCAAACCGTGTTCAAAAAAAGATGTGGCATTTTTATTTCAAAAGACTTGAATATTTGTTTTTCAAATACCTAGAATTATGTAATCATCAATGAAAGCTTAGTCACAAGGCATGTTTTCTTTCAATTCTAAAAGAGTGAAATGTTAAATTCCGGTGACCCAAACCGTGTTCAAAAATAGATGTGGCATTTTTATGTCCAAAGATTTGAATATTTGTTTTTTAAAAACCTGTATTTATTTAATCCTCAACAACAACTGAGTCATGGTGCTTGTTTCTATTAAATTCTAATCGAGTTAAATCTTTTATTCCTGTAACCTAACCGTGTTAAAAAAAGATGTGGCATTTTTATGTCCAAAGATTTGAATATTTGTTTTTAAAAAACTTGGATTTATGTAATCCGCAATAAAAACTGAGTCGCATTGCGTGTTTCCATTCACTCCTAAAAGCATTAAATGTTGAATTCCTGTAACCCTAATCGTATTCAAAAGAAGAATTGGCATTTTTACGTCCAAATATTTGAATATTTGTTTTAAAAAACTTGATTAATGTAATTCTCGATAAAAACTGAGTCACATTGCATGTTTCCATTCAATTCTAAAAGAGTGAAATGTTTAATTTATGCAACCCTAACCGTGTTCATGAAAAGACGTGGTATTTTTATGTGCAAAGATTTGAATATTTATTTTTTAAAAACCTGGATTTATGTAGTCCCCAATAAAAACTAAGTCACATTGCATGTTTCCATTCAATCTAAAAGCGTTAAATGTTGAATTCCTGTAACCCTAATCGTGTTCAAAAAATGAATTGGCATTTTTATGTCCAAAGATTTGAATATTTGTATTAAAAAATTTGATTAATGTAATTCTTGATAAAAACTGAATCATGTGTCCATTCAATTCTAAAAGAGTTAAATGTTAAATTCCTGTAACCCTAATCATGTACAAAAAAAGAAGTGGCATTTTTATGTCCAAAGATTTGAATATATGTTTATTAAAAACCTGGATTTATGTAATCCACAATAAAAACTGAGTCACAGTACATGTTTCCATTAAATTCTTAAAGAGTTAAATGTATTATTTATGTAACCCTAATCGTGTTCAAAAAAGATGTGGCATTTTTAGGTCAAAAGATTTGAATATTTATTTTTAAAAAACTAGATTTATGTAATCCTCAATAAAAACTGAGACACAGTGCATCTTTCCATTAAATTCTAATTGAGTTAAATGTTTAATTCCTGT
>JANTPZ010096108.1:0-11240 GCA_025593235.1 Vachellia pachyceras | reverse complement strand
GATGAGCTGGGACCTTGATTTGATGGTCTGATGAGGCACAATCTTGAGGAAGACAATGGAAATGTAGCTAAGAGCGGCACAGGCAGTCATGTGGCACAATGTGAGGAAGATGGGGAATTTGAAGCCATAATTGGAGAGCAAGTACTTGTTGAGGAGGATGACTCCAATATTTGAGGAGTACCAAAGAATGACCAGAGAACAAATGAAGAAGGCTTCTTTCTTGAACGACATCTTCCCGATCCTGACTGCGCCTGAGGTGGGTGCTTGGATTTGCACAGGACGCTGTCATCTGGACCTTTTGCAAAGGAAAGCGTTTTTACTTATTTAGAGATATTTATTATTTACCACCTTTTCCATCCATCTCTCTGTACCTTTGACTGCGGCGTTATTGTTTGCTTTCGGAGTCTCTTCAGATCTCATGTAGCAAGGAGCATGTGTGCTCCTTGGAACTTTTGTCGCGTCCTGGGATGGCAACAAAGCTCCAAGTTCTAATTTAATCCCACTTGGCGATTACCAGTATAGCTGCTAAAACGGTACGAGCTGAATGGTGTGGGTACATGCTAAACCCAGTATAGCTCCAAGTTTTAATTTATATTCCCGTCTGATTTGGATTAATTTTAGGGAAATTTACTGTTGAACTTATTTATCAAATGGTCCCAAAGTTTAAAATATTTAAAAAATGGTCTCATTGACAACACGAGGTGTTGTCAATACAGCACATGGTGTTGTCAGGGGTTGTCAAGTGACAATCCCATGTGCTGCATTGACAACACCTCGTGTTGTCAATGGGACCATTTTTTAAATATTTTAAACTTTGAGACCATTTACCTAATATCTTACTACATGGGACCAAATAGTAAATCTCCCTTAATTTTAAACTGTCGAACAATTAAAAGTAACTCTTATAATGACTTTATTTTGTATTTACTAAAAAACGCACTGCGGGTGCGTCTCCTGCATGGTAGCTGTGGTCCTTAGTCCACCAAATCTCATCCTTCAGGAGAATCGTATGATTAAAGAAAGGTGTTTAAGTCTTAACGATGCCGTAAAAGGTGACTCATCGCTCGTCAAGGCAGGTGGGAAGGCGACACGTGGTACACAAAACGACAAAGTTTTGGACACCTGTCGTTAAATTACATGTTTGCACCAACTTCGCTTCCCGCGCTCCAGTCGGTCGCGAGAGTGGCCGACCGACAACTTTCCTCCGCCACCACCACCACCACCGAATATTCTTATTAGCTTGGATTTTTAAAATATAGTAACAGGATGTTGATTTGGCTTTCTTCTATTATTTTTCACATATCATTTTTTTTAATATGAGAACAAATTTATTCAGAATAAGATAAAATGAAACATATAAATTTGGGCTCCATTACACAGTAAGATAGCTTTGTTAGGCCAAGTGGAGCCAAATCTGCAAAGGGCTCGTTTCAATGGACATGAACTTGGAGTTTAGAAGTATGCTTGTTATATTCGTGGAATTCTAACATTATTTTTATTTAATATTTATATTTATAATATGAAAATATAAATATATCCTTATCCGCAATATATATATATATATATATGCAGAACCAACGTCCACCACCACAGGAGATTACAACCACCATCATCCATTGCCGGAAATCACAATCTAACAGCCACGGTTTCATCCACTCTGCACATCATCTACCTTTTTAATGGCATATATTACAACTATATTCAACCAATAAATTTTGCAATAACTCCCAGTAGAGCAGAAAAATACATTAATAAATAAGAGAAGTTCCCCTACCCGCCTGAGATTCAAGAAAGCTTATTCAAGATGGAGGAGAGGTCATACATCGGTGGAAGCAGATTTGACGAGGGGTTGCAAGATGGAGGTCACCACTGCCGTGGGTTGCTAGATCGGAGGTTGCCAACGATGGTAGACTGGAGGTCGGCGATGACAGTGTGCTAGAATGATGATAGGATGGAGGAGGGTTTGTTGAAGGAGATGAAAAATGAGAAGGTAAAAGAAGAATGAATTCTATTTCTGTATCAAATGAGGCATTAGTCTTCCTGGTGTTTTATAGAGACATTTTTTGGCAAGAAAATATCTCTATGCATGCATGGGAGTGACTTAAGTAATTATCGACCTTTAAATGTGTAGTGAAGATTTCCATTATTTTTTAAGCAGTGGTGAGATCGTTTCCCCTGAAAAAATCGCCCTTCACTGAGACGCCGCGCCACCGCATTAACTGTATGTACGTAAAAGCAATCCTTCATTCTCAAGCAGTCAACCAGGGCCCTTGACCCCACAGAACAACAGCCATGAACGGGCCCACTTCACCTTTTATTAAAAAAAATAATATTTATCATAAACATCATAAAATAAAAGTTGTAATTATTTAAAAAATAAAAACATAAAATTAAAATACAAAATTGCCTTAACAACAATTCCTATTTTCCTTCCTACATTCTTTCTCATACTATATTTTTTGAAAAATAATTCAGAATCTTGAATCTTACTAAATTAAACAAACATAATTTTTCTCGATCTTTATTGCAAAAAAATCATCGTTCATTTTTTTCAAAATTATATTTTTTTAAGACTTAACACAAACTTTAATTAAAAATAAAAATTATATAATATTAATAAATTTTAATATCTTTGATAATCTATTAAAAGTTATATAAATCTAGAAAGTAAAAAGAAAATTTACTCAGTTTAAAATAATTCAAAATTTTTTTTATATGATTTACTTTTAATTTATATGTGAGTTAAAAATGCATATAATGTTTATAAAATAAATATATAAATAAATTTATTTTTATAAAAAAATTTAATTCACACTATTGTTGATAATATAAATTAAACAACATATTATATTGATTACTAAAAGATATACTGATCATACGTCACATATGATTTATGAGTATTTTTAAGTTTATTTTTAGTTATTTTTTTAATTTTAAATGTAGTAAATAATATAAGAAGTTTAATAATAGATAAATTAATAATTTTAAATTTCTATTTTAAGGTTTGATGATTAGCATTTTAATATTTTTTATAATAAATATTATGTTTTTATAATTCATTTTAATATTTTGATTGAAAATCCCATGTGGTCCCCTCATGAAACCGCCTCTTTGGAGCTCACCGCGTCCTTCTTGCCATTACGGGCAAGTTTGTCACCGAGTCTGCTTTTTCTTACTGTTAACACGCAGCACAGCTTCCCTTCTTCGCTTCTTTCCTTCTTCACTCTGAAGCCTGAAGAAGCCTCTTTTATTTCTCCTCTGGCTCCGACTTTTGAGAAACCCAAAACCCTAGACGCACATTTTGTTTTCGCATTCCGCATTACCGCGGCTTCTTCGGTGGCTCGAGAAGCTCAGGCTTGTCAACATTTCCATTGTCTACCATCTTTTATTGCACCGAGGTACTGTTTGATTGCTTGGAAAGCTTCATGTCCCATTACGCACTACCCGTTTCCTCACTCTTTGTTCTTAACTTCATCTACAATGTCTGAAGCCTGTAGGAAGTCTGGTTCTGGTATGGTTCCTGACAAGGATAATTTTTCTACAATATAACTTTTTTCTAACTGGCTTTCCACTTGCGCATTGCCTCGTTGCTTTCAGTATCCCGCGCCTTCACTTCTCCTTACAACTCTCTGTTCTTTGTTGGGTTGGGGTTTGGCAGGGGATGGGTGCTGGAGATAGGCCTATCTTAACACTTCATTCCCAAGAGATTCCGAATATTTCTGAATTTGTCGGTTCCATTTTGTTATCCTGCTTGCATTCGTTTTTCTTTTTTGGAATTTCATACACATAATAGAAATGTTGGCATTTGTTAACAAATAGTTGGGTTTCGCGGGCTTCTCTATTGGCGTCTTCCTTTGCATTTCGTTCCACAAACAAAATTGCAAATGGATCATACTTTATCTTTAACATTTTAATTTCAGGATAGTTTCAATTCATGGATTGGGATCTTTGGAGTTCATCATATGATCAAGGTTTCCGATTCTTCTTATATCTCTTTGATCAACTTGCATATCACCATGGTTGTTTATTAAATATTATTTTACTGGATTGCATGTGGCTCATCCCTTTCCAATGTATCGCATGTTATTTACCAGTTGCAGTCGTTCAAGACGGCAATTGCTCCGAGCATACTGGATGGCAATGTGACTTTTACTTTGGTTGTGGTTATGGTATAATCTTACTCCCTCTGCGCTAGTCTGGTCATTTGTTGAGGCTATATTTGACGTCCTTTGACTTTTCTCTTAACTTTGTAGATGTGATTGAGGAAGATGCCTTGAATGAGAAATATTGTACTGAGGTTTTGAGAATTTTAATAAGAAAGGAAGATACCGAAATTGAGGAACTCGGAAAAGAGTTATCATCGCTTCAGAATGAATTAACTTGTGCTGAACATGAAAAATGGCCTGAATTGTGCTTTAGTGGGTTGAGTGAAAAAATCAACTGGCTTGATGTCTCTATAAGGACTTTGCAAAATCATCGTGCTGATGATAATGGGACCCGGCCACTAGTACATGATAAACCCGCCGAGTCACTTCATGAAATAATGAAGGATTTACAAAGAGGTTACTGTCGGGAAGCACATGCCAGGTTGACTTTTGGAATTTATTTCTCCTATTGAAATTTTTATTTAATGCAGAGAGGCTTTCGATTTTCTGGCTATCAGTTATCAACCTTTTTCTTTAATTTGTTCAAGGCTTTCTTCCATATGCGATCTCCTAAACTCTGAGGGCTCCACTAATACATAAATTGCTTCTCATGTTTTGACTTTTTTGACCTGTTTATTGCAATTTTCTGATTTATGGAATGGGGATGTTTAATATAAACTAATGATGTATAATAATAGTTTTTCCTTTTTCTTGCTGCGTATGGAGGCAAGCGTGTCAATTTAATGCAGAAACTCCAATCGGTCTCTCAGAGAGTTTGAACAAAGATATGAGCATGTTGTTGTAGTAAAAATTCTGCAAGTATGTTAAAAGAGCAGTAACTGCTATGGAACCTTAACAGATAAAACTACTGAAATTTGTAGGGGGGTCTTTATTTATTTTGGGTGCCTACGGATCTTCTCGTTCTTTCTAGGGCCCTGATTATCACAATCCTATCTATTATTCCAGAGAATGCAAAATCTTAAATACTAGAGAGAATTTCATTAGACTTCTTCTGTTAGGCTTTGAGTGGAGTCATACAAATACATTTGACATCACACATTCAAAATTATATAATATTAAGTTTACGACTTATGAGTCCTTTCTATTCGTACACTCTTTTCAATGTTTAACTTTTTCTAATATGGGACATTGCACCCCCTGTGACACTTGAACCCAAGATGTTATACATACATCACGGTTATTTAGATTTTCCTTTTCTCTCCTTTGCTTATCATGTTCAGCTTTATTAAATGAGTTACAGAGATTCGAACCAAGCTCTAGGGTGAATTAGTCTTTAGCGCCTATTTTCCACATCCTTTCTAGTCTCACTTAACGTTACAGTATGAGTAATCAAATTGCATTTGTTTGATTCGCAAATGCTTTTATCAAGCACAGCAATAAAGATGCCTCAAAAACCACTATTGAATAATCCATTAAGAAGAAACAGTTAAGTATTCCTGAGTTGACAATGATTTAAGAGTTAGAAATTGACAGTCCTGTAGTAGCAGTTGACAGTATGAGCCGTTTTCAGTAGTGAATCCAAGGAAAAGAGAGTCCACCTAAGACAAAGGGTCAAGGTAGTAGCAGGTCTCTGATCTTGGATAAAGCCAACATTTATTGTTTGTTCTTTACTTCTGCTCTGAAGGCCTAAGCTCGCCAACAATTTCTACATTAAATGTTGCAAGCTCAAGAACTCCGTACTTATCTGTGGGGTGGATTTATTATCTCTGCTTAGGTTATACTTGATGTAGAATGTTGTATACATCTCATCCTATGGACCTGTCATGGATCCTGACATTTTACTGGTTATTCTTTTCAGGACTTGCGTGCAAAAGATTGTACAAGGGGTCCTGACTTGAGGACTGTCAGCTGTGCTTCTGGCCAGTCTGATGGAATGAAATTGTCTGACACATCAAACTTGCAAGTTTCTGGGATTGAGGAAGACAGAAGCCAACTTGTTACCAAAGACACAGGTCAAACACTGAATTCATCTTTCTCCAAAGACATGGACAATGCTCCAAAAGAAGCTGAGGTCCAAGAAGCTCTCTTTTGCTTCATTTGCCTTATCAGATAGGTAGCTGTTATAAATAGATATTTACTTTAGGTCATTGCATTTGTACATAGATTATGCAGGAAGGAAATGCAGTTGTCGAATATGATAGTGCGTATGCTTCTAGAGTTGCAGCTGGCATAAGGGGCAGGGAAAAGCGCCTTGGTTCCATGCTGAGCGATTCACAACAAACCAAAAGTGGAAATTATGGAAATTCTGACTTAGATCAAAAGCTATGTGATTTTTCTTTGGAATCTGAGGGAAAAGTTTGTACGAAAGAATTAATTGTTCTGGATGAAGACTTGGACTGCCTGAAACCTCTACAAGTGGTTTATCCCCAACAAATGCATCTTCCTGATAATGGTGAATCATCCTCATTGAAAGGGGATAATGAGAGAATTGCTCCACAAGCAATGAACATTAGAAATGCAAGCCTTATTCCTGCAAAGCTGCAAACCAAGATAATCCCGTACAGCAGATCGCGGCTGAAAGATGAACAGAAATCACAAGCACATGGCTGTAAATCTGAAACTTGTGCTAATCTGAGCAAGTCCAACATGAGCTTGCCTTCCAAACAAAAAACTCAGTGGAAATGGAAACCTGATTTAGATGCATTTTCTGATAGGGAACCAAGTGACAGTCCTGTAAAACTTACTCCCAAAGCACCCACAAATTTAACATCCCTGGGGCAGCAAAAACCCAGCACCAGTATCATCAGCATCGACAAGGGCCATTCAAATAAGCCCCTTGTCAGAAAAATTACTGAGAGAGAAGTGCAGCCTAGCCAGCATGAAGCTGGAGAGTATGCTCTTGTTCCGTATGACAGCAAATTTTCTGAATTACAAAAGAAAAGAAAAGTAGATGCTCAGACATCATCAGTTTTGCAGCCTGATAAGCTGAAGGACTTGAAGCTGAATGATCTAAGGACTATAGCCAAGCAGCATAATGTTAAAAGGTACTATAAACTAAATAAAGGAGTTTTGATTGAACTATTAAGGGAACAACTCAGTAGTTGCTGAATTTTACATTAGGGTTATCTTTCTTGGCCTTGTTCATATCTTGTGTAAATTTTGGAAGGCTTGACTGTGTTTCACATAGTTATAAATATTACATAGGGAAGTCCCAAAAGTGTACATAATATTGACACACAGGACTGGATGGTGTAATCATTCTTCCTTGCTAACTGGTCACTGAGCTCCTCATTGGAGGCTTAAAAATCCTTTATGTCAAATTTGTACGCCCAAATTGATATTGGAGAAGATTGCTAATTTGGGTCCGGTAATCTAATTTAAACGATTTAGATTCAAAGTTTTAAATTTTTTAAGTCTTAATCAATGAATCCATTTTATGATGCTGACATTTAGGAAATTATTTTAATTCTAAATTCTGTACGTCTTTAAATAAAAACTCATTAAAAATAAAAGGTTAAAAAATAAATTTGATGCATCCATTTTTGTTGGGAAAAAAATTGAAAGTTCAATGCATTTATGTATGTAGAATTGTCCTTTAACGCCTGAGTCATATTTGGAAACACTCATTTATGTTTTTAAAATTGCCCGAGTTGTCTTGTTCAACAACGTCTGGGGGCATCAGCTTGAACGGGAGGTCACCAAGTTTTGGAATTGCTTTTATGTTTTTGACTGGGTTCTTTCCCATTTTGATTATCGCAGATCTAAAATCCCGTTTAAAAAATTAAAAAGAATTAGGGTTTGTTTGGATCTCATTTTCAGAATAGCTTTTACAGATTCCGAAATAAAACCTAAGTTTTGAAGAATAGATTTTAGAAAATAGCTTTTACAGATTCCGAGATAAAACCTATGTTTTAAAAAGTGATGAATGTGTGGAAAGTTATTAGTTTTTACAAATTTCGAGGCGAAAAGTAGGTAATAAAGAGAAAAGAGAAAGAATGAAAAGTAGGAAAGAAGAAAAGAAAATAGAAAAAGTAGGAAAGAGGAAAAATGAAGAAATAAAAAGTAGGAAAGAGAAAAAAATGAAAAAATAGGAAAGAAGAAAGAAAAATTAGGAAAAAAGTAAAAGAGATGAAAAAATAGGAAAGATAAAATCTATGTTTCAAAATCTAAATTTCAAACCGAGGTTTTATAATTAAAATAGATTTTCAGACAAAATTTTTCACTTAAAGGGTCCTGCAATTTTATGCTCTCCAGTAGCTTCTGTGTCGTAACCTGAGATCAGAAACAAACACAACGTTCCACCATGAGCCACACATTGAAAGATAGAACTCCTTCAATTTTGTTACTAGGCTCTCAAACATCTTCATATCATCCCGAATACACATTGGAATTACTTTCAACAGGGTCGGAAAAAACAGCAGAGCGCTGAAAAATAAAAATGCAATTGCATGTACAAACCAATCTTGGAGATCAAAACCCATGATTCGAAACTTCGACAAGAAAAAGGCTCACTTGCTCTAACTTCACATTGACCTCTTTAAGTGCTCTCGAAAGATGGATTATACGGTATTGAAGCTTTTCATTTTCAGCAACAAGCTTCTGCACCTGAAAATTCAGAGGTTGGTTATAATATATACGAAGCTATCCAATCCTTTAAAATACAAAATGTGGAAAATCTATAAATGGGGACAACCTTCTCTTTTTCTGCAACAATCTCTGCATTAGCCTTTTCAAGCTTCAACCGAAGATCGTCGCTTTGTTTCAAAAGTTCCTCATTTCCTGCCTCTGAGCAAGTTTGCCACAATTTAGACCAACGTATCCTAGTGCCAATGGTTCTATTAAGGGTTTCATAAACATTTTATTTTTATATATTCCAATAAGTGATATTCAAATGGCCCCTTTCTCATTCAAATGAAATTCACATCTTCAACTTATGAGAATATGGATTCGAGATATCCGCTGAAATTTTTCATAATTCATTCAAATGAGCACTATGCTTCATCCAAATGAATAACTTACTTTCATATATTTTCTAACAAAATATACATTTCATTAGAATGAGTTTTGTTAGTCATTTGAAGAAAATTCTTATCTTTACCTTATCCAAATATAGACTTCAGAAAACCACCACCCCAATTTTTCATGATTCATTCAAATGATCACTGTGCTCCATTCCAATGAAATATCAACGCTTTCAAATGAATTCTGTAGATATTGGCTTCTGATTTTACAACTTATTAGGATGGGTTTTCTTTCGCATTTGATTGATTAACTTATTTGTACCACAATTTCAATACATTTTGTATATATGTTTTAAGTTCATTGAGATGAGGTTTTTAACTCATTTGAATGTCATCTCTTCACATATATAAGCTTTAGAAAACATCAGACATAACAAAAAAAAAAAAAAGATATCAGGTGTCATGCATAGAGGAAGCGTGGGAAAGAGGAAGAAAAGAATCATCTCCACCTTGCTTCCTCGACTGTACTTGATGCCGAGAGAGATGAATACTCTGACGATATAGGACCAAAGACTGATGGGAGAAATTATCACTACAAATGCGTGGGAGGCTGGTAAGATTTAGAGAGAGATTTAGAAGCATGTTTGCACACAATTGAGGGAAAAAGTGGGAGTGATTGGTTAGAGATGGGGCTGTCGGAGAAATGGGCCGGCGAGCAAGTAGGAGTGTGATCGGAGAAATGGAGAAATGATTCTTCCTCACTTTTTTTAAAAAATAAAGGCAACAAGGTCTTTTTGCAAAGATTTTAAAATTATTATTTGGCCTAGCATTCTAATTTGAGAATATGAAAATTCAAAACATTGATTTAACCTTTTACAATTTTAACGGGCTTTTTTTTCTGAAATTTTCCCTTAACTTTCTTATATTTCTTATATTAATTCGCCCTTCGTAACAAATGTACAGTTAAATGATAATATATAAAAAATGGAACACATCATTATATATTATAAGATATCCTATTCTAATGGGTATAAGAAACTTAGATTTTTTTCTCATTATATTTTATCGCATGATACGGTATTATGCGACCATGCTCAAAGTTTCAGTTAATTTGCACCTTGACAAATGTATTAGAAATAAAAAAAAATCGTTGACTTTATATGTTACAATTTTTAATATATTGAATATTTAACCTAAATAAACGTATGCCTCTGAAAAATGACAGAAAAAAGTGGTTGGAAAACTAGGATAAAAATTGGGAAATGTCTCGGAACTTTAGAATTAAGATTATGATTACATATCCATAGCATCGTAGGGAAAGATTTCTAAATTCTAGCTCCTTAAAATGCGTACAGCTCAACTACTGAAGTCTTATGTGTGTTTGGGAACTTCGTTGGAGAAAAGAGTTACGGCTTCCGGGATGATTTTATGAATTTCGATATGATTTTTACAGATTTTGAAATTGTTTTGTCTTAGTTTACATGCACCGTTAGAGAAAATGAGTTCCCAAACAAGCAAATGCTGGTCAAAGGGAGTGAGGATTTTACACATTTTTATCAAAAAATTTGTAATTACTTACATTATTTTTTTTCATTTCCCTCAATCAAAAGATTAATTACTCACAAATATGTAAAAATTCTTAGTCACGTTAAAAAATCTTGAACACTGCTCCTTTTTAAGAATGTTAATATGAAATCCATTTCTACGTAACAATACAAGGCCCTGGAAGACAAGTGTTGATGTGATCATATCCTACCCAATACTGTGTAGTATCGTGAAGAATAAGTAGCAGCGTTTTGAAGCTATCATAGTTGCCAAGGGGAATGTATTCTTGGCACTATAGAGGCAATAAGTACTGGGATACAAAATCCATCATGAAGTTGCTAGTGAATTTAATAGTCAAGGTTGCCCTAGAAGAGAAGGCCTGTAGAAATCATGGCTTTGTGCAATCTCAATGCGTTCACGGGGGTCATTTAAATTCTCATCCCTCAAAGCTTCCAGAATTGCTTGTGTTGACTCTTCCCTGACAGATCCAACACCCCATCATTCAAAATCATAGCAGCAGCAGCAATGAAGACAGAACAAGATTACAGTTATAATAGTAGATTGCAGAAAAATCACCTTAATATCAGTATTTTGTACAGTGTTTTTAAGATAGGGCAGAGTTCTACTG
>JANTPZ010096107.1:0-14836 GCA_025593235.1 Vachellia pachyceras | reverse complement strand
TAAAGTCAAGTCAAGTAAACCCCTAACTTTGGGCTGACGAGATATAGAGCAAATGAACTCCAAATGGAATGAAAGTTTACAGAAAAATAGTTCATATTGTGAGATTTTTATCAAGCCAAAGAACACTAAATTTGGAGTTTTGTACAGAAAGTTATTAAGTTCCAAAGTTTGAAGAAAAATCACTGGAAAACCTGGGAAAAATAGAAAATGACCAAGTGAACAGTACATTTTCACGAATTAAACTGTGTCATTTGGACAAGTAAATGACTCAAGGAGTATTTTTACTTTTTAAAGGAACTTACAAGCTTCAAATAGAAATTGGAAGCACTCAATTTTGATTTTTCTACAATTAGTTATGAATTTTCAAAGTTGGTCCTAAAATCAGTGAATAGTAACTTTCACAAACTTGAAAGTTTTCAAATGGAAACTTTTGGACCCTTTGATCATAATGAGGCTTCCTTTTGATTTTAATTTGCTGAGTAATGAAGCTAAGGGGTAAGTTAAGGAGTGTCACAGGTTACTCTAACCAAACCAAACTCCCTTCGGTTACTTCTACCGATTACAACTTTCATTGATAAAAGTAACTTAATTCCAATAAATCTTTTTTCTATTTTTCTGGAGATGTTTTCTTCCTCATTTAATCTCCATAATTCCTTCTTGAACATATTAAAATCATCATCCTCAAATTATCCCTTAATCCAGTCAAATTTAACAGGATTACTTTATCCTGTCTAAAACTCCTGAAAACGAGCAATTTTAGAATAAATCATTTTTAGGGCCTTATAATTTTCTTCATTTTTATTGATATTTTAGCACTTCTCTTTTCCCCAAAATACCTTCTATTTGTCCCAAACTAATTTTTATAATAAATTGTATTTTTGGGGATTTTCATGCCTTTTCCCTCATTTTTGGGAAAATCGCCTTAATCGTACTTTGGGCAATAATTTTGTAAAATACTATAAAATTCACTGAATTTTTCTAGACTCTAGTTTTTAGTCTTAGAGAACTCCTGATACCTTAAATAAATATTTTCAATCATCAAATCTTCAAAAGTCAGACCGAATTTCAACAATCGGTTGAATCTCTGGTAATCAGTGAGTTCTGCTCTATTGTTTGGGCATCTGTTAATTTTTCTGATTTTTGGTCAACCGTTTGACTTTTAACTTTGACTTTGACTTTGTCAAATGACCAAAATGCCCTTACACTTTCTCTTAATGACCAAAATGCCCTTTCACAGTCTAACTTTTCATAATTTCCCTTACACTTTTATACTTAATGACATTTATGTCCCTGCCTTATATTCTTAGAAATCTCAAAGCCTTATGACTAATTTGACCAGGGTCTCTTAATTCCACTGATATCTCCTTTTTCTGTACTTTTATTTCTGGGCCTTGTCTTATCTTATAACTATCGATTTGGCCTCTATGTCGGTTTACAGAAAAGGGTGGATATTACACGAATATTGAAATGTGCCACGGCGAACTTCTCCAGAGCTGCCTCTTCTTGTCTCTTGTTCAGAGTTCCTGAAATTGAATGGCAAATTTGGGCAATATCATTTGCTCATGATGGAATTTAAGCATAATAACATAATCATTCATGGCATATGTACCCAAAATTGCACTAATCCTAATCAACAACTCCTAATCTAAAATTAAGCACAAAAGGAATATGTATGGACTAAATTTGATTCTAATACTTTGGAAATTCAAGTAGAAAACTAATACTAATGTGGCTCAATCAAATTCCCAACACTTAGACCTTTGTACTCTGGACAAAGCTTCTTCAAAAACTTAAAAACAATCAATGCACCTAGGAAATATACTCAGGGGTCCAGGACTACAGAACTTGGTAAAAACATTCATCAAGGAATTAGCAATGATAAAGGCAAAGACAATTGTAAATCAAACTCTAAGGGATTCAATTCAAGAGACTGAATAAAAGAAATCTCCTCTAAAAAGGTAGAAGTGTTTCTCTCTCAGCTCACTATGT
The DNA here is from genome assembly GCA_025593235.1 of Vachellia pachyceras. Classification (NCBI taxonomy): domain Eukaryota; kingdom Viridiplantae; phylum Streptophyta; class Magnoliopsida; order Fabales; family Fabaceae; genus Vachellia; species Vachellia pachyceras. Next base: position 12,847 of record JANTPZ010096107.1, on the reverse strand, counting down.
AAGGACAATTTTTGGTTATGGTCCCCTTATTCGAATCTCTACCATAGGCTTGTAATTATTCCACCTCTCTACAACAAGATCAATGAAATGCATGCTTCATGAACTCAGACCAAACCGGTTAAGTCAAGTCGGAAATCGGTGACTTGGCCGGTAATCAGGTTCGAGCTGGGGTGTAAACCCGGGTCATGGTGACTCGGTCCAACTCAGACTGACTCGCCATAAACCGGTAGTAACTCGTTTGACCCACCAAGTTGAGGGGTCGACCGAGTTACCTTAAAAAAAGAGAGTGTTAAAGGATCGATGAGCATTTGGACAACATGTTTGAAGTAGGAGGTATTAGCCTGGTGAGGAGGAGAAGGAAGAAGAGATGAAGGAGAATAAGGGGGAAGGAGATTGGCCCTTCAACTTGACAACGCTTTCCCGCACCTTGAGCTGATGCTGTTTCTTCGTTGCTGCCTGGTCCTTATGAACTGGACTTACAATCACAACCCAAAGCGTGCAACTGACATGAATCAAAGGAATGACTTTAGACAGAAATTTGTACCAGACCTTCAAAAATTTAGGCGAAAATCACAACAGGAATGGAAGGAAAACAAGAGCAAAGCAACTGACATCGTGGAATTGAGTCAAGGTTTGGAGAGAAATCGAACACTGCAGAGGAGAAATGATCGACAGGAGAAAGAAGGTGGCAAAAAATTGGAGTACTTTGCTAGTTGTAGAGTTTGAAAATATTGAAAAGCAAGTGTCTACACACATGTCTACAAGCTTAGGAAATGATGAAAAGCAAGTATCTACACAACTCTGCAAGCTTAGGAAATGATGAAAAGAAATAAATGTCACTTTTCTCTTTCTTCTTTGCAGTAAGATATAAAAAACAAAATTCAAAATTGCAAATATTTGTAAACATTTTATTAAGATAAATATTTTAAAATTGTAAATAATTGTTGATAATACATAAAATATAAGTATATAATTGATGTAATAATTGTTACTTTATTAATAATAGAAACTTTTGAACTTTTCAATTTTGAATGGTTTGATTATGTCAATATGTAATAAGATTTATTTTTAAATTTTTTTATTCTTACCGGTCTGACCCCCGGTTTGACTCCGATCTAACCCACTGACCCTTAACCCGCTACCTTTTTCGGTTCAATCACCGATTTGGTTTCCTATACCTTGATAAAATGTGAATCAAGAGGACTTGGGGTTTAAGGTGGATAATGGGGTTAAAGATAATAAAATGAAATGAATTTCTTGAATTCACAGCATCGAAAGTGTATAATTACTTTTGCAAGACTTAAGAAACTTTAATTTTTAATTATTGTATTTATTATTATCATATTTTTTTCCTTCTTTTTTTATTTTTTTATTCTATCATTGAATAAGCCAAATTCACAAATTCATCAACGTATGCTTGCACATACAAGGATAGTTTTCCAAATGCTGGTTTCAAGAGCGAATGACTCAAATGGGTAGCAAAGAGTGAAATGATGAAGGGTTTGTGTTTGGGCTAAACAAAAGGTTTTGAAATGAATGCCTCTATCTTTTTCACAAAATATTGGATCATAAAGCTATGATTAAGAATCAAGACAAGTTCTAGAGAGATTATGAATCAAGACAGACCCACTCAAATAAAATGAAATTAGGCCCCATTATCCTTATGTCAAGGCTAATGTCTCAATTAAACAGTCTCAAGAACCAAAAACACAAAGAGTCAATTTAAAATTGATCTACGCTTATCATTTGCTAACAACTCGAAAAAATGCAATTAACCAAGAACTTTGATCCTTAGACTCATATATCAACCTCCCAATGCATTGGATATTAAAATCATGGTTCATAAACATTCTCAGGAGTTTTAAAGGAATTAAAGTGAAGAGAAACTTTTTATTTTGAAACCCAAAACCTATTTTTGTAATATTTTTTTATTTTTTTATTTGAACTAAATTTCACTGCGATAAACTATGAAGTTGGTCACGGCAAACCACACCCAAGAGGTGGTTCTGTGTGCAATTGATGTTTCACCACGGTGCAACCACAAGATGGTTGTGGCGAAACTCACCCGAGAGGCTGAACTGCTTATTTAAAGACTTTCGCCACGGCGAAAATAGTCAGAGAGTGAAATTGCACTTCAATTCCTTTGGAAATCAAATATGTTTTCAAAAATTTAAAAGAAACCTGAAAATTTCCAAAGTTTGAGACAAAAATAGCCCAAATTATCCTTCCAAAATTTCAGTTGTATGCTAAAAATCATAACATTGCTTGGAAACATTTTAAATCCTAAATCTCCCCACACTTAAATCAAACATTGTCCTCAATGATTGTAAGGAAAGATTTAACAATAAAAGAGCACAACATTTGCAAGCAATATCGAAATAACCATGCACATATGCAATGAAATACGGAATATAGCATAGGAAAAATCCATGTATACATACAGCTGAAGTCAAATATTCACAACATAATCCCGGTATCAACAACTGTATCAAAGTTCAAACAAAATAATAGGGAGAAACTTGTAAAACATCTAATCATCTCCCTGCATTACCGAGTCTCCCTCCAAATCCATATCTGTAGCAACATTCTCCTCTTCATTCCCCCTGCTGCTCCAACCTCTCCGGATGGTCCAGATCCAGAAGTATCTGCACCACTATCATCACCCTCCTCCGGAGGTAACTCGAAGTGTAAAATCTGCGCAATTAGTGCATCCATCCTCCGACGGCATCTCCGCTCCCTCTCAAATGAAACTCTGAACTGCTGAAACTCAGCAGCCAGGCTCTTGAGTGTGGCAAGGGCTGGTGATGGTGGATGGTCATTCGATGCCTGTGGTATAGGAGCCTCCTCCACCTCTCCCAACAAATCATCAATATCTAAATAGGCCTCAGACTGGGGTGTGGGAGCTCTATGGATCCTATCATAAGTATATGCAGGGGCAGGGGCAGGGGCAAACGGGTGGTCCTCAGGGTATGCAGGTACCTTCAACTCAGAGAACGTGTTTGAAATGAGGTGAGAAAAAATGATAGCCTTCGTGTTATAGATTTGAGTACGGCATCATGAAGGGTAGAGTATATGAGGGTAGAAATGTCGAAGCCGATCCCCTGCATCAATATGTAGATACAGAGAGCCTGCTTTTTCATCAAGTTTGCTTGGTGGCTGGTGGGTAAAATGTTACAACAAACGAGATGGATAAAAGGTTTTGTCTCAGGGCGGCACTCGGCTCAGCGGATATACATCTCAGACCTACGAGGGACATGCCAACTCATCCTGGGCAAGCACAGAGTCTCCGCAATCTGATCCCTAAGGTAGTACCAACTCAAGAACTAAACATATTGATCTCGCTCAGCTCTGGGTAAAAAAAGATGGATACCGATGGTATCACAATTCATCACATTCATAGGGGTCTCCCCATGGCAATCGACGAAAATAGCGCTTTCATGGCGGCATTTTGCATAGAAGTGGTGGTCAAAAGCAAGGTTTCCCTGTATACGTTCACAGATAAGGTCAGTGAAGCCTGACTCAGTCATTCTATGAACAAAAGGATGGTCAAAAGGTTTCAGAGGAAATGATCGTTCCTTAACCAAAGGATGCTTCTCAGTAAGCACTAAGATCTCCTCGAAAGTATGGGATGGCTCAGGCATAGGGCTAGGGGTCTACTGTAATATCCACCATTTTCTGTAAACTGAAATAGAGGCCAAACTGATAGATATGAGATAAGACGAGGCCCAGAAATGAAAGTACAGAAAGAGAGGATGTCAATGGATCAAAGAGACCCTGGTCAATTTAGTCTTAAGGCTTTGAGATTACTAAGAATGTAAACCAGGGACATAAATGTCATTAAGTATAAAGACCAAGGGCAATATGGTCATTGGATAAAAAGGGCTAAACTAGTAGTTAGGAGTCAAGTTAAAGCCAACGGATAGAAAGTATGGAAAAAGTTGATGTTGTTGGGCCGGAAGTAGCAGAATCAGATTTGGCTTATGGATAGAAGTCGGCAGGAACTTTAAAGACCCGAAAATCCTCGAAATATAATTGTTTCAAAAATAAATTTTGGATAATCTAGAGGGTGTTTTGGAAAAAGGAAAAGGGCTAGAGAATTAGTGAAAATGTAGTATTTTTCAAGGCCCTAAAAGTATTTTGCCCTCTGATTGCACGTTTTCAAGGATTTTGGACAGGATAAAATAACCCTGTAAATTTTAAGGAGATCAAGCGGTATTTTGGGATAATAATTTTACCATATTCAAGAGGAAAATATGAGATTAAATGAGGAAGAAAACATCTCCAGAAAAGTAGAAAAAGATTTACCAGAATAAAGTTATGTTTACCGGTAAAAAGTGCAATCGGTAAAAGTAACCGAATGGAATCCAGTTTGGTTAATGAAACCAGATTGTTACCATCAAGTTACAGCCATCATGTCACCTTTTTACCGCCCAATGAGGAGAAAGCAAATGGCATGTGTGTGGTTTCATTATAGCCCTTGTATTATACTTAGTTGCTAAGGCTTAATCTTATCCCTTAATTCATTTAAGTGGAGATTTATTAAACATGATTTTTCTGCATTCTCTCCACCATTTGGCTGACTTCTTCAGCTGCACAATAGAGAGGAAGATAAGCCATTTCTCCAAGCAAGAAGACGATAAAAGCTCTTGAGAAATCCAATGTTAGAGGAGAATCTACCTGAAGCAATACATGAAATTCTTCCTTGTGATCTCCTCTTCACTTTCCATGGATTGGAATTTTGATTTGGTCTCTCTTTCTCAAGTTTCATGGTTAGAGTTCTTGAGAGCCAAAAGGAGAAATAGGGGGAGTTGGTGCTAATACATGTGTGCAAAATACTCCTCATGTTTTGAGGACTAAGTTGGTATATATATTGTTGTTGATTGGTTGTTGTTTTGAATTTTGGGATTCAAAACCTTACGGGGTTATGCTGCCAAAATTTTAATGGAATGAGGAGAGTTAAATTTAAGTCATACTATCCATGGGAATGAGTTTAGAAACAAGAAAATGATGATAGATACCATGGAAACTTGAAAAAGAATCACTTTCTTTCCACTTGTGAATTTTCGTGCAAATTAGGAAAGTGGACAAAGGATTATTGTTTTGATGATTTTAATGTTTCCAATGGCTTTAAAATGAAGTTTTGTGTACGGTATAAGTGAGCACAAGTTTTGGAAAGCTTTGGAAACCAATAAGACAAGTTTAAGTGCACTAAGGTTTATGTAATTCAAGGGGAAGTTTAAGGGAGTTTTACATTGCTTTTTATATTGGTAATGGCTTGTGTTTAATGGCCATAATGTTATGAATTGTGTAGGCAAGAGTTTGGTGCAAGGGATTAATTTTCCAAATGGTCAAGAAAGCATTATAGTTAAAAAAATTAAGAGCTAAAGGTAGCAAGACCATCTAACCCTAATCTAAGTTGTTTTGAAAATGATTGATGAAATATGCATGACTTGTTGAAAATTTATGATGATAAAGGTGTGAATGTGTTCTTTTGATGCTATGGCCATTTGCATTTATATGTTACATATTGCACTTTTATACATTCACACATATGCTTAAATTTGTCATGCAATTTGTGAAATGTGTTATGTAGTTTTGCTATTAAGATTTCCAAAAATCTCATTATCCCCCCAACCAACCATGTAGGTGGAAGTTCAAGCAAGGGTAAGAGCAAAATGAATGGTGATTCAAGAAGGCATAATGTGCTTTTATGTATTAAAGTTATGTGCGATGTCAAAAGCCTATGTTTAAGTTTGTTAGTGGTATGTAAATTAAACCCCTACATATGTGGTAGCTATAAAGTAGTGAATGTATGCTTTAGATATTCACAAATGCATGGTTAATCATGATTAAAAGAGGTTTAGAAGTTAATAGGTCAAATTATGAAGTTAAGTTTGACTAATTGGCATATGTAAAGTTGGTCAAACCCCATACTTTGACCTATCAGGAAATAGAGCAAATGTACTCCAAATTAGATGAATTTTTACAGAAAAATAATTCATATTGCAATCTTTAAAATGAGCTAAAGAATACTAGAATTGGAGTTTTATATAAAGAGTTATGGTGTTCCAAATCTAGCAAAAAAATCACAGAAAAACCTGGGAAAATGAAAAATTGATAAATGAACAGTACATTTTTAAGTATTAAACTTTATCAATTGGGCATGCTAGTGACCCAATGAGTATTTTTCCCATGTAGAGGAACTTATAAGCTTTAAATAGAAATTGGAAGAACTCAATTTAGATTTTTTCTAGAATTAGTTATGAATTTTCAATGTTGGCCCAAAAAGCAATGAATAGTGACATGAATAGTAATCCTAAACTTGAAAATTTTATGTTTCACCCCTTGGTTACTCTAAGTCACTGAAGGCCTAAAGGTGCTTCCAAATGGATATAAAATGAAGCTAAAGGCAAGGTTAAGGTGTGTTACATATACTATATTGGCCTCTTAGTCCTAGGCATGGCTACTAGCTAGACTCACAAAATTAAAAAGAGAAAACAACAAAAAAACACAAGGTTACACAGGTTAAAAAAACAACTGCAGCATTCGTTGGCCACAGTGAGAAGTATGATTCATTGCGGTGAAAATGTGAACATTCGTCACGGCGAATACTCTTTTTTGTCATGCCAAAAATCACAGGACAGGCGATATCAGCGACAGCGAAAACGAAAAATGAAGAGAAAATGAAAAGTAATACATGAATACGGGAGAAATGCTTACTCTAATGGAGAGGAATGAAGTGGAGATGCGGAATGCGAGAGTTGCAACGGCAAACGGTGATGGAACGACACGATAGAGAAAACGACTGACAACCATAGCAAAAGCACAGGCGAAAATGAAAGAAGAATAAACAAAACTAACATAAAAAGAAAACTGGTGAGAGACCAAGAGAAGCGATTTAACCAAAATTTGGTTGCGACAAAAATACAAAAAGTCTTAATGTTGGCCGCGGCGACAAACAAAATTCTTTGCGATGTACACTTCCCGAGAAGACACATATGACGATCAACAAATTTAGCCATGGCTAAAATAGAATTTAGTCACTGTGAAACATCACAGAGACGCACAAAGAAAAAGATGGGAACACAAAACACAAGACAATAGCTAGCATTCAAGCCTAAAACATCAGCCAATCAATTCTGCACATCCTAGCTCTGCAAACAAAACTCTTTTCAACAACAAACCTTTTGAAGATAAGCCAAATTCAAGGGAGTTTATTTAATTCAAAATAATCCTACACTATATATAAATACTAAGCTACCACTACTGGAAATGTTCCTCCCCCACATTTGAATCATTCATATTCACAACATAATCATTGAAAGCTCATATTAAATGAATAAGGGAAGGAAATGAAAAACTTGAGAATTATAGCTGCTTATGGGTTTCATCGACTTTCCTGTGCTCTTCTTTTGATTTTCCATACATTGCATGCACAGGTACGGTCGGTCTAGCTGACACTTTTCTTAATGGCTCTGCAAAATCAATTGCAATACCTCTCCCGGAGGTGTCATCACTGCTTATATGGGGTAAGGTATTCATGCACTTATCGGTTTGTTTCACAAAATGTGTGTATGGCAATGAAAGTGTGCTATCAATCAATGCAACATGAGTGCATTTTTCAATGTTTTCACATGAGCAGAATGGGGGATCAGGGGTTTAAAAGGAATTTTCAAATCCTTTTCATTAAATGGTGCACATGAATATAGATGTGAATATGCTAGTTCATTTTCTATTTTAAATTCAGCACATGTATCATCTAACACAGTATCAAGGGCATTAACACTCAATAGCAAATAATCCTCATAAGGATGTTTCATTGCCTCATATATGTTAAAGTTAATCTTATTTTCCCCTACTTCCATTGATATGCTTCCTCCTTTCATGCTAATGATAGTACTAGCAGTCCTCAAGAAGGGTCTACTTAAAATCAAGGTGGACTCGCTAACGGATTCTCTAGACACGTCTAGCACATAAAAGTCAGTGGGGAAAACTAAGTCCTTTACCTTCACAAGAATATCCTCAACTATCCCATCTAGATACCTAATCGATCTATTCTATAGTTGGTGTACTACGGATGTAGGCTTCAAATTCTTGACTCCTAAGGCTTGATAAACTGACTTTGGCATCACATTAATCGCAGCCCCTAGATCTAATAACGCTCTCCCTATGGTAATTTTTCCTATAGTGCAAGGGATGGTAAAAGATCCTGAGTCTTAACATTTCACAGGAAGTTGTGGTTTAAATAAGGCTGGAACATTTGAGCTCACTTGCACTCTTTCATTGGGTCTAAATTTCCTTTTATTTGTGCACAAGTCCTTGAGATATTTAGCATACTTAGGGACCTTTTTAACTAAGTTAAGCAATGGTATGTTTACTTCTACTTTGCTACACAAGTCAAAAGCTTCCTTTTCACTTACAAGCTTTTTATTCATCAAATATGAATTCGAAAAAGGGAGTTCTTGAATGTTTACCTCTTTACCTTTCGGCGAGGTAGAACTATACTTTCTTCTTTCCTTGTTCTTGCTTAATGGCCTTTGCTCCAAAATTCTTCTTTCCTCTTTTTGTTGTTGTGGTGAGGCACTTTCTCTTTTCAGCAACATCTCTTCTTTTGTGCTCTCACTTCTCTTTTCTTTTGCAGCAGCTTGGGGTGTTTCTTCAAACTCACTAGCCTCTTCTCTTTTTCCATCTTCTTCTTCATCATCAAATCTCACTTGCCTCCCACTTCTCAAATTACTTGCATTCAATCCCTTGGGGTTGATGATGGTATTAGAGGGTATGGAGCTACCACTCCTTGCTTGTTGTTCACTCAAGTTGATGGAAAGTTGAGTGACGAAGGAGTTTAAGTTCTCGGCCTTAGTCTCCCACTGCTCTATGCTCTTCTCCAAAGAATAGTATATAGCATCATTCTTCATAGAATCATTCTAAATAAGTGAGGCAAGCGAATTGAATTGGTTGGCGGTGGAAGCCTTCTCTTCCTTGAATAGCACCAACATGTTTTGAAGTAGTTGATTTGTGTCCTCCTTTGGTGGCACACTCAAGGCTTGTTGTGTATTTTGAGTGTTGGAGTTAGAAGGTCCAGCTCTTACATTCCTTTAAAATCTCTGGGCATAAGCTTCTTCACCCTTCCAACTGAACTTTGGATTGGATTTCCAACCCTATTTGTAGGTATTCGAATAGGGATCCCATTTCTGGTTAAGTCTCCCTTGGTACTGTAAATTGTGCCCTAGGGGCCAATCATTGTACCTCACACATTATTTATTTTAATATATTTTCTCCATTAATTATCATAGCCTTTGTATGTTTATTATGATAATTGCATTCATGGGCAAATTATGAATATTGTCCTAAATATCCCTTATCGGTTGTCTCTATGGGAACAAAGATAAAGTAAGACCAGTATGACTTTGATAAGGTATGGAGATACGAGTTAAAGTCATAGGCACTTCTAAGAGTACAAGGTGCTGGACCAACCTGCTATGAGAAAGCTGCATGGATTAAGTCGTTAGCTTATCTCATGCAATCACGTCACAATGCCCTTTGACATGAGATCATCATGGATTCCTATATGAAAGTCACTAAGCTTTGACTTAGTCAAAAGTCACCTTTGACCGGGTGATGATAAAGGCTATAATCCGGCTTAGGGGTTTTCATGTGGACGAATGTGAGTGATCAAGATGGGATTTATCCCTCACATGAGAGATATTACTGGGCCCCTCGATGAGTGAGTATGAGAAATGTATGGCCATACTGTAACGAAAAGGGGTTTGTCGTTGCTTTGATCGGACTACTCAGGGATCGAGAAAGTAATGGTCAGGAATAGGAGGATGACATAATCCATGACTCATCCTTGATCAAGATATTGCGTGATAAAAGGGACGTGATGTGATTGCATGAAAGGTTACGTCGTGTTAACGATCCCCGTATGATTTGGGTAGTCATAATGTCTTGCTAGAGATCGCTTGCGACTTGTGGGCTTATGGTGAGATTAACCCACTGCCAACATTATATGGGCCAACAGGGTCACACGCAAGAACAGCCCAACATAAGCTTTATTTCTAGGGTTTATTCAAATTCTAAATATATATGTATATATGTTGAAATTCGAAATTGCACAATATTATATATATAATATTTGTGTGCGTTAGTTTAGTTTATTTGATAAATTAAATAACTAACAACAATTTAATTTATAAAGATAAATTAAATCTGTTGGCTTCTTATTTGGATTAATTAAATGGATATGATTTGATCAGATCAATTTAATCCAAATTAAGATTGCAAAATTCGAATTTCACATTTTGAATTTCAAATGTCGAATTTCAAGATTAGATCTAGAATATCTTTTGAAATCCGAATTTCAAGATTAGATCTGGAATATCTTTTGAAATCTGAATTTCAAGATTAGATCTAGAATATCCTTTTGAAATTCGAATTTAAAGATTAGATCTAGAATATCCTCTTAAAATTAAAGTTCGAATTTTTCAATATTAATAAAATATTAATCCTTGATTATGATGCACTCTATGAGCTTTATAAATATAAGTGCTCATGAATAGAAGCCCATTCTGAATTTGAATTCGTTCTTGAGCCATGAAACCCTAGAGAGAGAGAGTGAAACAAAGAGGCGCTAGCATGATGCTATTGTTGGAGACTGTTCGCGTGGATACTGGTAGAGGGAGGCGATTGAGAGAACGTCGGCTCCTCGTGATCGGAAGCAAGAGTGCGGAAGGCTGTGGAGTTTGAAGAGATCCAGATGCAAAGAAAGGGACAATCTCGAAATACAAAAGGTACACCTTCATCTCCTCAATCAAAACGCCTTTGACAGATCCATATTTGGGATCATATTATTTTAAATTCCGCTGCTTGTACGTCCTAATCCCAACAGGTACATCACAGAAACTTCTTCGAATCGGCTCGGGCACACACTTGAAATATGCATAGCTGACCCACAAGTTTCACAACTTGGAGCAACAAAATCCATGGATGGTGGTGACTTATTGGCATTTAAGTTCTTCAACTCAATAGTAATAAGAGACAATTGGGATGTAACTTTACTTTCCAAAGAATCTACCTTGCATTCTAGGGTGTCCATTCTTCTATTATGAGCATTCACATTTCCAACTTCGTGGACAGCCCTAGTGTCTCTTACACTATACTGTTGATGGTTCAAAGCCATCTTTTTGATAAGCTCCCAAGCTTCTTCAGCGGTTAAATCAATTAGTGAACCTCCAGAAGCTGCGTCAAGCATTCCTTTCTCTTGGCTCTTCAACCCATCATAAAAATATTAGACCAACTGTTCGTCCAGTATTTGATGGTGAGGGCATCTCAACAGTAAGTCTTGAAATCTTTTCAAATAATCATAAAGCGATTCATCATACTCTTGGCGTATGGAGTAGATTTCTTTCCTGATTGATGAAGTTCTTGATGCTGGAAAGTATTTCTCCAAAAATGATTTCCTCAAATTAACCAAACTTTGATAGGCATATGCCACATGCCTTGGAAGACTCATAAACCATTCCCTTGCCTTCCCTTCCAGAGATAGGTGAAACACCATCCATAGTACTTGGTTAAGTGAGGCTCCAACTGGTTTCATACTTTAGCAGATTATTGATTTTGACTGCAAATGGATATATGGATTCTCTCCTAGCAAGCCATGAAATTTAGGTAGAGAGTTAATTAATAATCCTTTAATTTCAAAATTCACATCATAATTTGGGCTAGCAGCAGTAAACGGATCATAATTAACATCAGAGGTAGTGGATTCTCTTATGGTCCTTATTCTATTATTATTCCCATTATTTTTCCCTATTCTTTCTTTTTCTCCATTTCTCCTATTAATATTCCCCTGTTGATTTTCATTTATATTTTGGGGTATATTTTCTGCCATGATGGTTTCAGTTATGGAATGTCCTACACTATCTAATTTTTCTACACTACTTTGGTTTTTCCTTGCCTTTTCTGAACATTACGCTTTTCTCTCAAGGTTCTCTCAATTTCTGGATCAAAAGGTTCAAGTTGATTCTTTCTAGGAATATAAAGGAAAATTCCAAGCAGAAGCAACCTAAATAACTCAAACAAGCAATTCAAAAATTGAATGAAAACTATGTGTGAGAATGTATGAATGAATATGTATGAAAGGTATATATGATACGAATGTATGTGTGCGTTGAAAGTGAAATGAATGAAGTGTGAAGAGCGAATTTTGGTCACGGCGAAAATGTATTTACGTCTCGGTGCAAGACACTTGAGAGTGATTTCTCATCAAAATTTTGGCCGTGACGAAATTCAAATTTGGTCGCGGCGCACTACTCCCGAGAGAATTTCTCTATGAAAATTCACATGCATCGCAGCGAAATAAGAAGTTGGTCACCGCGAAAGTGCGAATATTATGCAGAATGATGTAGAAACAAGTGTATCCTACATGCAATGCTAAGATATAAACAAACTAATGCTATACTATAAACAATGATGCAAAACTAATCAAACAAAAACACAATCTAACAATTAATGGTGTTAGTGCAGGATTAGACCAAGAGGGGGGGTGAATTGGTCCCCTTCTTCAAATTAATAAAAGATGAGAATAAAGACTCCGAGAGAGGAAAGGGAAGAAGAACAAACAAAGTTATCCTGGTTCGGTCCTTCTGACCTACGTCCAGTCCTCAGAGCACCTCTGAGTTTTGCAATCCACTATTCAAACAATTACATGCTCACCAGTCTTTTACAAATGGGATACACTCTCCCCCTTACACTTTTCAATAAATCAGAGTCCCACACACTCTGCTTTTCTGATCAACTTTCAACCCAATTAATTCAAGGACCCAACCTTGAATATATCACGAGATAA